>JAIFOV010000399.1:0-10205 GCA_020654155.1 Novius pumilus | reverse complement strand
AATTCGTGGATAATTAATTCGTGGATTTTTATTTATTTAATAAATTTATTAAAAATTTAATTTATTAACAAAAAATACGGTTTCTGCCTATAAAGTGTGAGGATTTAAAATATTTTTTAATTCGTGGATAATTAATTCGTGGATAATTAATTCGTGGATTTTTATTTATTCAATAAATTTATTAAAATTTAATTTATTAACAAAAAATACGGTTTCCTGCCTATAAAGTGTGAGGATTTAAAAATATTTTTAATTCGTGGATAATTAATTCGTGGATTTTTCGTGGATTTATTTAATAAATTTATTAAAAATTTAATTTATTAACAAAAAATACGGTTTCCGCCTATAAAGTGTGAGGATTTAAAAATATTTTTAATTCGTGGATAATTAATTCGTGGATTTTTATTTATTTAATAAATTTATTAAAATTTAATTTATTAACAAAAATACGGTTTCCTGCCTATAAAGTGTGAGGATTTAAAAATATTTTTAATTCGTGGATAATTAATTCGTGGATTTTATTTATTCAATAAATTTATTAAAAATTTAATTTATTAACAAAAATACGGTTTCCTGCCTATAAAGTGTGGGGATTTAAAAATATTTTTAATTCGTGGATAATTAATTCGTGGATTTTTATTTATTCAATAAATTTATTAAAAATTTAATTTATTAACAAAAAATACGGTTTCCTGCCTATAAAGTGTGGGAGATTAAAAATATTTAATTTGGATCAATTCGTGGATAATTAATTCGTGGATTTTTATTTATTTAATAAATTTATTAAAATTTAATTTATTAACAAAAAATACGGTTTCTGCCTATAAAGTGTGAGGATTAAAAATATTTTAATTCGTGGATAATTAATTCGTGGATAATTAATTCGTGGATTTTTATTTATTTAATAAATTTATTAAAAATTTAATTTATTAACAAAAATACGGTTTCCTGCCTATAAAGTGTGGATTTAAAAATATTTTTAATTCGTGGATAATTAATTCGTGGATAATTAATTCGTGGATTTTTATTTATTTAATAAATTTATTAAAAATTTAATTTATTAACAAAAAATACGGTTTCCTGCCTATAAAGTGTGAGGATTTAAAAATATTTTTCAATTCGTGGATAATTAATTCGTGGATAATTAATTCGTGGATTTTTATTTATTCAATAAATTTATTAAAAATTTAATTTATTAACAAAAATACGGTTTCCTGCCTATAAAGTGTGGGGATTTAAAAATATTTTTAATTCGTTTAATGGATAATTAATTCGTGGATAATTAATTTATTGGATTTTATTTATTCAATAAATTTATTGAAAATTTAATTTATTAACAAAAATACGGTTTCCTGCCTATAAAGTGTGAGGATTTAAAAATATTTTTAATTCGTGGATAATTAATTCGTGATTTTTATTTATTTAATAAATTTATTAAAAATTTAATTTATTAACAAAAAATACGGTTTCCTGCCTATAAAGTGTGAGGATTTAAAAATATTTTTAATTCGTGGATAATTAATTCGTGGATAATTAATTCGTGGATTTTTATTTATTTAATAAATTTATTAAAATTTAATTTATTAACAAAAATACGGTTTCCTGCCTATAAAGTGTGAGGATTTAAAAATATTTTTAATTCGTGGATAATTAATTCGTGGATAATTAATTCGTGGATTTTTATTTATTAAATAAATTTATTAAAATTTAATTTATTAACAAAAAATACGGTTTCCTGCCTATAAAGTGTGAGGATTTAAAAATATTTTAATTCGTGGATAATTAATTCGTGGATTTTTCGTGGATTTATTTAATTCAATAAATTTATTGAAAATTTAATTTATTAACAAAAAATACGGTTTCCTGCCTATAAAGTGTGAGGATTTAAAATTTTTATTCGTTAATTTGATTCGTGGATAATTAATTCGTGGATTTTTATTTATTTAATAAATTTATTAAAAATTTAATTTATTAACAAAAAATACGGTTTCCTGCCTATAAAGTGTGAGGATTTAAAAATATTTTTAATTCGTGGATAATTAATTCGTGGATTTTTATTTATTTAATAAATTTATTAAAAATTTAATTTATTAACAAAAAATACGGTTTCCTGCCTATAAAGTGTGGAGGATTTAAAAATATTTTTAATTCGTTCGTGATAATTAATTCGTGGATTTTTATTTATTTAATAAATTTATTAAAAATTTAATTTATTAACAAAAAATACGGTTTCCTGCCTATAAAGTGTGAGGATTAAAAAATATTTTCATAATTGATTCGTGGATAATTAATTCGTGGATTTTTATTTATTCAATAAATTTATTAAAAATTTAATTTATTAACAAAAATACGGTTTCCTGCCTATAAAGTGTGAGGATTTAAAAATATTTTAAATTCGTGGATAATTAATTCGTGGATAATTAATTCAAAAAATACGGTTTAATTTATTCAATAAATTTATTTTAAATTAATTTATTAACAAAAAATACGGTTCCTGCCTATAAAGTGTGAGGATTTAAAATATTTTTTTAATTCGTGGATAATTAATTCGTGGATTTTTATTATTCAATAAATTTATTAAAAATTTAATTTATTAACAAAAAATACGGTTTCCTGCCTATAAAGTGTGAGGATTTAAAAATATTTTTAATTCGTGGATAATTAATTCGTGGATTTTATTTATTCAATAAATTTATTAAAATTTAATTTATTAACAAAAAATACGGTTTCCTGCCTATAAAGTGTGAGGATTTAAAAATATTTTAATTTGGATAATTAATTCGTGGATAATTAATTCGTGGATTTTTATTTATTTAATAAATTTATTAAAAATTTAATTTATTAACAAAAAATACGGTTTCCTGCCTATAAAGTGTGGGATTTAAAAATATTTTTAATTCGTGGATAATTAATTCGTGGATTTTTATTTATTCAATATTAAAAATTTAATTTATTAACAAAAAATACGGTTTCCTGCCTATAAAGTGATAATTAATTCGTGGATAATTAATTCGTGGATTTTTATTTATTCAATAAATTTATTAAAAATTTAATTTATTAAAAAAAAATACGGTTTCCTGCCTATAAAGTGTGGGGATTTAAAAATATTTTTAATTCGTGGATAATTAATTCGTGGATAATTAATTCGTGGATTTTTATTTATTTAATAAATTTATTAAAAATTTAATTTATTAACAAAAAAATACGGTTTCCTGCCTATAAAGTGTGAGGATTTAAAAATATTTTTAATTCGTGGATAATTAGTTCGTGGAATTTTTTTATTTATTTAATAAATTTATTAAAAATTTAATTTATTAACAAAAATACGGTTTCCTGCCTATAAAGTGTGAGGATTTAAAAATATTTTTAATTCGTGGATAATTAATTCGTGGATAATTAATTTTTTTTATTTATTTAATAAATTTATTAAAAATTTAATTGATTAACAAAAAAATACGGTTTCCTGCCTATAAAGTGTGAGGATTTAAAAATATTTTTAATTCGTGGATAATTAATTCGTGGATTTTTATTTATTCAATAAATTCATTAAAAATTTAATTTATCAAAAAGAAATACAGTTTCCTGCCTATGAAGTGTTGGGATTTAAAAATATTTTTAATTCGTGAATAATTAATTCGTGGATAATTAATTCGTGGATTTTTATTTATTTAATATATTTATTAAAAATCTAATTTATTAACAAAAAAATACGGTTTCCTGCCTATAAAGTGTGAGGATTTAAAAATATTTTAATTCGTGGAATTCGTGGATAATTAATTCGTGGATTTTTATTTATTTAATAAATTTATTAAAAATTTAATTTATTAACAAAAATACGGTTTCCTGCCTATAAAGTGTGAGGATTTAAAAATATTTTTAATTCGTGGATAATTAATTCGTGGATTTTTATTTATTCAATAAATTTATTAAAAATTTAATTTATTAACAAAAAATACGGTTTCCTGCCTATAAAGTGTGGGGATTTAAAATATTTTTAATTCGTGGATAATTAATTCGTGGATAATTAATTCGTGGATTTTTATTTATTTAATAAATTTATTAAAATTTAATTTATTAACAAAAATACGGTTTCCTGCCTATAAAGTGTGAGGATTTAAAAATATTTTTAATTCGTGGATAATTAATTCGTGGATAATTAATTCGTGGATTTTTATTTATTTAATAAATTTATTAAAAATTTAATTTATTAACAAAAAATACGGTTTCCTGCCTATAAAGTGTGAGGATTTAAAATATTTTTAATTCGTGGATAATTAATTCGTGGATAATTAATTCGTGGATTTTTTATTTATAAATTTATTAAAATTTAATTTATTAACAAAAAATACGGTTTCCTGCCTATAAAGTGTGAGGATTTAAAAATATTTTTAATTCGTGGAATTCGTGGATAATTAATTCGTGGATTTTTTAATAAATTTATTGAAAATTTAATTTATTAACAAAAATACGGTTTTCCTATTTATTTAATAAATTTATCAAAAATCTAATTTATTAACAAAAAAATACAGTTTCCTGCCTATAAAGTGTGGGGATTAAAAAATTTTTTTAATTCGAATATAATAAATTCGTGGATAATTAATTCGTGGATTTTTATTTATTTAATAAATTCATTAAAAATTTAATTTACTCACACAAAAAAACGGTTTCCTGCCTAAAAAGTGTGGGGATTAAAAAATATTTTCAATTCGTGGATAATTAATTCGTGGATTTTAATTCGTGGATTTTTATTAATATAATAAATTTTTTATAAATTCAATTAATGAACAAAAAAATACGGTTTCCTTCCTATAAAGTGTGAGGGTTTAGAAATATTCTTAATTCGTGGATAATTAATTCGTGGATTTTTATTTATTTAATAAATTTATTGAAAATTTAATTTATTAACAAAAAAATACGGTTTCCTGCCTATAAAGTGTGGGGATTTATAAATATTTTTCATATGGGATAATTAATTCGTGGATTTTTATTTATTTAATAAATTCATTAAAAATTCAATTCATCAACAAAAAAATACGGTTTCCTTCCTATAGAGTGTGAGGTTTTAGAAATAATCTCAATTCGTGGATAATTAATTCGTGGATAATTAATTCGTGGATTTTTATTTATTTAATAAATTTATCAAAAATTTAATTTATTGACAGAAAAATACGGTTTCCTGCCTATAAAGTGTGGGGATTTAAAAATATTTTCAATTCGTGGATGATTAATTCGTGGATTTTTATTTATTCAATAAATTTATCAAAAATTTAATTTATTAACAGAAAAATACGGTTTCCTGCCTATAAAGTGTGGGGATTTAAAAATATTTTTAATTCGTGGATGATTAATTCGTGGATTTCTATTTATCTAATGAATTAATTAAAAATTTAATTTATTAACAAAAAAATACGGTTTCCTGCCTATAAAGTGTGGGGATTTAAAAATATTTTATATTAATTCGTGGATAATTAATTCGTGGATTTTTATTTATTTAATAAATTTATTAAAAATTTAATTTATTAACAAAAATACGGTTTCCTGCCTATAAAGTGTGAGGATTTAAAAATATTTTAATTCGTGGATAATTAATTCGTGGATTTTATTTTATTTAATAAATTTATTAAAAATTTAATTTATTAACAAAAAATACGGTTTCCTGCCTATAAAGTGTGAGGATTTAAAATATATTTTTAATTCGTGGATAATTCGTGGATAATTAATTCGTGGATTTTTATTTATTTAATAAATTTATTAAAAATTTAATTTATTAACAAAAAATACGGTTTCCTGCCTATAAAGTGTGAGGATTTAAAAATATTTTTAATTCGTGGATAATTAATTCGTGGATTTAATTCGTGGATTTTTTATTTAATAAATTTATTAAAAATTTAATTTATTAACAAAAATACGGTTTCCTGCCTATAAAGTGTGAGGATTTAAAAATATTTTTAATTCGTGGATAATTAATTCGTGGATTTTAATTCGTGGATTTAATTTATTAACAATTTTCCTGCCTATTAAAAATTTAATTTATTAACAAAAAAATACGGTTTCCTGCCTATAAAGTGTGAGGATTTAAAAATATTTTTAATTCGTGGATAATTAATTCGTGGATAATTAATTCGTGGATTTTTATTTATTTAATAAATTTATTAAAAATTTAATTTATTAACAAAAAATACGGTTTCCTGCCTATAAAGTGTGAGGATTTAAAAATATTTTTAATTCGTGGATAATTAATTCGTGGATTTTTATTTATTCAATAAATTTATTAAAAATTTAATTTATTAACAAAAAAATACGGTTTCCTGCCTATAAAGTGTGGGGATTTAAAATATTTTTAATTCGTGGATAATTAATTCGTGGATTTAATTCGTGATAATTAATTCGTGGATTTTTATTTATTTAATAAATTTATTAAAAATTTAATTTATTAACAAAAATACGGTTTCCTGCCTATAAAGTGTGGGGATTTAAAAATATTTTTAATTCGTGGATAATTAATTCGTGGATAATTAATTCGTGGATTTTTATTTATTTAATAAATTTATTAAAAATTTAATTTATTAACAAAAAATACGGTTTCCTGCCTATAAAGTGTGAGAATATAAAAATATTTTTAATTCGTGGATAATTAATTCGTGGATAATTAATTCGTGGATTTTTATTTATTTAATAAATTTATTGTAAATTTAATTTATCATCAAAAATACGGTTTCTGCCTATAAAGTGTGGGGATTTAGAAATATTTTTGATTCGTGAATAATTAATCCGTGGATTTTTATTTATTTAATAAATTTATTGAAAATTTAATTTATTAACAAAAAAAAACGGTTTCTTGTCTATGAAGTGTGGGGATTTAGAAATATTTTTGATTCGTGGATAATTAATTCGTGGATTTTTATTTATTTAATAAATTTATTAAAAATTTAATTTATTAACAAAAAATTACGGTTTCCTGCCTCTAAAGTGTGGGGATTTAAAAATATTTTCAATTCGTGGATAATTAATTCGTGGATTTTTATTTATTCAATAAATTCATTAAAAATTTAATTTATTAACAAAAAAATACGGTTTCCTGACTATAAAGTGTGAGGATTTAAAAATATTTTCAATTCGTGGATAATTAATTCGTAGATAATTAATTCGTGGATTTTAATTTATTTAATAAATTTATTTAAAATTTAATTTATTAACAAAAAAATACGGTTTCCTGACTATAAAGTGTGAGGATTTAAAAATATTTTTAATTCGTGGATAATTAATTCGTGGATTTTTATTTATTTAATAAATTTATTAAAAATTCAATTTATTAACAAAAATACGGTTTCATGCCTATAAAGTGTGGGGATTTAAAAATATTTTTAATTCGTGGATAATTAATTCGTGGATTTTTATTTATTCAATAAATTTATTAAAAATTTAATTTATTAACAAAAAATACGGTTTCCTGCCTATAAAGTGTGAGGATTTAAAATATTTTCAATTCGTGGATAATTAATTCGTGGATAATTAATTCGTGGATTTTTATTTATTCAATAAATTTATTAAAAATTTAATTTATTAACAAAAAAATACGGTTTCCTGCCTATAAAGTGTGAGGATTTAAAAATATTTTTAATTCGTGGATAATTAATTCGTGGATAATTAATTCGTGGATTTTATTTATTCAATAAATTTATTAAAATTTAATTTATTAACAAAAATACGGTTTCCTGCCTATAAAGTGTGAGGATTTAAAAATATTTTTAATTCGTGGATAATTAATTCGTGGATAATTAATTCGTGGATTTTTATTTATTCAATAAATTTATTAAAAATTTAATTTATTAACAAAAAATACGGTTTCCTGCCTATAAAGTGTGAGGATTTAAAAATATTTTTAATTCGTGGATAATTAATTCGTGGATAATTAATTCGTGGATTTTTATTTATTTAATAAATTTATTAAAAATTTAATTTATTAACAAAAAATACGGTTTCCTGCCTATAAAGTGTGAGGATTTAAAAATATTTTTAATTCGTGGATAATAAATTCGTGGATAATTAATTCGTGGATTTATTCAATAAATTTATTAAAAATTTAATTTATTAACAAAAATACGGTTTCTGCCTATAAAGTGTGGGGATTTAAAAATATTTTTAATTCGTGGATAATTAATTCGTGGATTTAATTCGTGGATTTTATTTATTTAATAAATTTATTGAAAATTTAATTTATTAACAAAAAATACGGTTTCCTGCCTATAAAGTGTGGGGATTTAAAAATTTTTAATTCGTGGATAATTAATTCGTGGATTTTTATTATTTCAAAATATACGTTTCCTTCCTATAAAGTGTGAGGATTTGAAAATATTTTCAATTCGTGGATAATTAATTATTTTCGTGGATTTATTTATAAATTTATTGAAAATTTAATTTATTAACAAAAAATACGGTTTCCTGCCTATAAAGTGTGAGGATTTAAAAATATTTTTAATTCGTGGATAATTAATTCGTGGATTTTTAATTCGTGGATTTTTATTTATTTAATAAATTTATTTTAAAAATTTAATTTATTAACAAAAAATACGGTTTCTGCCTATAAAGTGTGAGGATTTAAAAATATTTTCAATTCGTGGATAATTAATTCGTGGATTTTTATTTATTTAATAAATTTATTAAAAATTTAATTTATTAACAAAAATACGGTTTCCTGCCTATAAAGTGTGAGGATTTAAAATATTTTCAATTCGTGGATAATTAATTCGTGGATAATTAATTCGTGGATTTTTATTTATTTAATAAATTTATTAAAAATTTAATTTATTAACAAAAAATACGGTTTCCTGCCTATAAAGTGTGGGGATTTAAAAATATTTTTAATTCGTGGATAATTAATTCGTGGATAATTAATTCGTGGATTTTTATTTATTTGATAAATTTATTAAAAATTTAATTTATTAACAAAAAAATACGGTTTCCTGCCTATAAAGTGTGGGGATTTAGAAATATTTTTAATTCGTGGATAATTAATTCGTGGATTTTTATTTATTTTATGAATTTATTGAAAATTTGATTTATTAACAAAAAAATACGGTTTCCTGCCTATATAGTGTGAGGATTTAAAAATACTTTTGATTCGTGGATAATTAATTCGTGGATAACTAATTCGTGGATTTATATTTATTTAATGAATTTATTAAAAATTCAATTTATTAACAAAAAAATACGGTTTCCTGCCTATAAAGTGTGGGGATTTAAAAATATTTTTAATTCGTTAGTAATTAATTCGTGGATGTTCAATTCGTCGATTTCTTTTTATTTAATAAATCTATTGAAAATTTAATTTACTAACAAAAAAATACGGTTTCCTTCCTATAAAGTGTGGGGATTTATAAATATTTTCAATTCGTGGATAATCAATTCGTGGATAATTAATTCGTGGATTTTTATTTAAATAAATTTATCAAAAAATTAATTTATTACCAAAAAATACGGTTTCCTGCCTATAAAGTGTGAGGATTTAAAAATATTTTTAATTCGTGGATAATTAATTCGTGGATTTTATTTATTCAATAAATTTATTAAAAATTTAATTTATTAACAAAAATACGGTTTCCTGCCTATAAAGTGTGAGGATTTAAAAATATTTTAATTCGTGATAATTAATTCGTGGATAATTAATTCGTGGATTTTTATTTATTTAATAAATTTATTGAAAATTTAATTTATTAACAAAAAATACGGTTTCCTGCCTATAAAGTGTGAGGATTTAAAATATTTTTAATTCGTGATAATTAATTCGTGGATAATTAATTCGTGGATTTTTTTATTTAATAAATTTATTAAAAATTTAATTTATTAACAAAAAATACGGTTTCCTTCTATAAAGTGTGAGGATTTAAAAATATTTTTAATTCGTGGATAATTAATTCGTGATTTTTATTTATTTAATAAATTTATTGAAAATTTAATTTATTAACAAAAAATACGGTTTCTGCCTATAAAGTGTGAGGATTTAAAAATATTTTTAATTCGTGGATAATTAATTCGTGGATAATTAATTCGTGGATTTTTATTTATTTAATAAATTTATTAAAAATTTAATTTATTAACAAAAATACGGTTTCCTGCCTATAAAGTGTGGGGATTTAAAATATTTTTAATTCGTGGATAATTAATTCGTGGATAATTAATTCGTGGATTTTTATTTATTTAATAAA
>JAIFOV010000870.1:0-10207 GCA_020654155.1 Novius pumilus | reverse complement strand
AAAACAAACAATACAATAAATTTCCAGAGAGGGGAGTGCAACAGTATAATGGAAATAAGATTACATGAAAAGGAAAAATTGGAACGGTTCCTGGATGAAGAACTTAACATCTTCGAGAACCTCAAAGGACCAACAAAGATGATAGAACATGAGATCCGAATAAACCAAAACTACGAACCAGTGAAACAACGTTACAGACAACACAACCCCGCTATGATAGATATAATCAACAGAAATCGATCGAATGTTAAAGGAGGGTATCCTCGAACGTTCTAACATCCCATGGACTTTTGGGCGACTCGGGGATAGTTAGACTCTTGGCTAGTTTGAAGACAACCTTTAATTAAAATTTCCTGAAGCAAATATGAAAAATAAGGACAGAACGATAAAAATGCAACTAGGAACTAAAAATATATACAGTAATGTCCGCTTATAACGAACCTCAAGGGACCGACGAAAACGGTTCGCTATAAGCGGAGTTCGCAATAAACGATACACTCTCATATTAGAAAAACATTTATTAAAACATGAAATGAACATTAAATAGAAAAATCATAAACATATTTTTGACTTATTAAATATTATTTTTGAAGAAATCATTAATTTTTGTTTGCTTAATAGTTTTGAAGTGAATATGATTAATATGTAATTCTACTTGAGCAAGATGATCGAGTACATTTTGGGGAATATTCCGGGCTAAAAGGAAATTACGAACGTTGCCAAGATGTTCGAGTGTGTCAGTTGTAGTTGGAATAGGGGTCAACTCCTCAGTGACACACTCATCTTCATCTTCCTCGCCATCTTCAACACTATCCACTACGGAAGACACTGAAGCGACAATGGCATCATCATCTAAAAATTCGACACTCACAAGATTGTCATCAACACGAACAAATTGATTGAAATCTGTCATGGAATATGCACCATCGTCTTCAATATCGCTCTCATTATCCTCCTGTCCAACTTTTTTTATCCATTCGACTAATGGCAGATCGTCATCCGAATCGAAATCATCACTCAGTTTGACGAAACCGCCGTGTTGAAAACAATTGAAAATTGTTTGCCTCGATACCCTTTGCCAAGCCAAATGAATGAAGTTTATTGCGTCCAAGAGATTGATTTTGAAATTTTTGCCCCCACCATCAATAAAATTTACCATTTTTGCTAGAAGTCTCCGATAATGGCTTTTCAAGCTATGGATAACTCCCTGATCCATTGGCTGTAGTTTTGAACTAGTATTTGGTGGCATGAACACTAATTTGATGCAATCCAAATTTTTAGGTTCAGGATGAGCTGGGCAATTGTCCACTAATAGTATTATTCGACGTTTTTCTTCGCGTGATTCAAGATTCCATTCATGTAATTCATTTGTGAAAATCTCCGACGTCATCCACGCTCTCTTATTGAATTTGTAATTTACTGGTAAATTTACAACATTCTTGAAACACCTAGGGTTTTTGGGCTTCCCAATTACCAATAATTTTCGCTTTTCTGTTCCTAATACATTTGCCACCACAAGAACAGTGATTCTTTCCTTAGAAAGTTTTCCACCTTCACAGGTTTCCCCTTTGAATCTTAAAGTCTTATCTGGGGTAAGTTTATAGAACAACCCAGTTTCATCTCCGTTGAATATGTCCTCATCCTTGAAGCCCTTTCTAATTTTTGGCCACTTGTTATCTAGCCAGTCATTAACAACATTCATATTGACTGCAGCAGATTCACCGACAATTTTTCCACTTGTTATGTTATGCCTTTTCTTAAATCTTTCAATCCAGCTTCTACTAAATTTAGGATCCGGTTCCTCATCGTTTGAAAGCTTTCTTCCAAAGTCCTTAGATTGCAATACAGCACCGCTAATAGTAACATTTTTGTTTCTTTGTTGAGAAAACTATTTTAAAAGTCCCTGATCAACTTCCGAATTTGTAGGTTTCTTAATTTTTTTAACATTTGAGTTTTGAGTTTTTTCGAAAATTTCCAGGATTGTTTCTTTTTTCTTCCAAATTGTACCAACAGTGGATTTACTCAGCCCCATCTCCGAACAAATTTCGCTTTGTTTTGCCCCTTGTTGTAATCTTTTGACAATGTCATATTTGTTCTTCAATGTAAAGGCCTTACGTGATTTTTTGGAAAGTGAGTCACTCATGTTATGATATCATTCAGGAACACCAAGCGAATACTAACTGGAATCTAGGCCAAACAATTTTCGATGCGCGAGTCCGATGAGTGGGGTCGAATAATTCGGGGAAGTCCCTGTTTATGTGTAAAAGTTCGCTATAACCGAACATTTTTGTGAGTATATGAAGAATTTGAGGTTCGCTATATCCGGAAGTTCGTTATAGCCGGGTTCGTTATATGCGAAAAAATTAACATTGGTGAAATAGGACACTAAGTTCGTACTTTTGTAATTGGTTCGCTATAAGCGAAAGTTCGTTATAAGCGGGTTCGTTATAAGCGGACATTACTGTATTTACAACGCGATACCATCTTACGGAATCGTTTCCGGCAACATCAATTGCTGTGTGAGTTGGCTTATCCCTCTTGTGGTCCCGAATCTATTTGGAAATCTAGAGAGGTCGACTCGATACCCGCTAGACAGATGAACTTCCTGCCAAATGAAGCAGGACCAAGCGGAAGTCAACACCTTCCACCTGGGAAAAACAATCCGGACAGGTCAACACCCAGCCGGATGGAGCGGAACCAAGTGGAAGTCAACACCTTCCACCGGGGAAAACAATCCGGACAGGTCAACACCCTGCCGAACTGAGCGGGACCAAGTGGAATTCAACACCTTCCACCTGGGAAAAACAATCCGGACAGGTCAACACCCTGCCGGCGGAGCGGGACCAAGTGGAAGGTGTTGACTTCCACTTGGGATAATATCCGGACAGGTCAACAACCTGCCGGAGGAAACGGAGAGTAGAGCTTGTCTGGTCAGCACC
The DNA here is from genome assembly GCA_020654155.1 of Novius pumilus. Lineage (NCBI taxonomy): Eukaryota > Metazoa > Arthropoda > Insecta > Coleoptera > Coccinellidae > Novius > Novius pumilus. The sequence goes on along the minus strand of JAIFOV010000870.1, from coordinate 7,268 downwards.
CAGTCAAAAGGGATGAGTAGAAGTCAGGTCCTTCTACTGACTTATTCAACGCAGCGGGTCGGCTTATATACCGTTACGATTGTCCCCATTCTCGTCGCGACCGATTCGCGAAATCGCGACAGGAACACTACAGCGCTCGGTGCTTGGTATTTATGGCCCCTTCCGAAGTACCAGTTCCATAGCATGAGAGTGTTCCGATGAAACGAATCGCTGGTCGCGAATCGCGATCGCCTGAAGTGTAGCAGATCGGGATTTGTTGGCGTTCCAAAATACCCGGTATTTCATTGCGACGGAACGCGACAGACCGTTCCATTGAAATCGCGCTCCAAAATCGCGGTATTAGCGAAACGACCCATCTCTAGTTTATTGTAGAGAAATGTTTAACGAATTCTTGGAAAATTGAATAATTAAATACTATTGAAATATTCGATCGTTGAATTTTAAAATGGAGCAGAAAAGAAAGGGTCGTCGTTATTGTGCGCTGAATACCTTTTTAAACCGGTAGTCCAACTGCAGTGAAATGTTACTTTTTTTCAACCACTTCGGATGGAGAGCATCGATCGATGCGGTCGCGACAAGTTCGCGAAATCGCGAGAGGAACGCTGCGGCGCTCGGTACTTGGTATTTGAAGCCCGTTCCGAAGTACCCGTTCCGTAGCACGAGAGTGACTCGTCGGAATGAGTCGCCGGTATTTCGTTCCGCCGGAACGCGACAGACCGTTACGTCAAAATCGCGCTCCAAAATCATGGTATTTGCGGAACGACCCATCTCTAATTATTATCAGTAATTTTCCAACACTTTAGATGCTGTGATCGGGTTTTTTAATCCGGTGGTGAAGGTTTAGTTCATATCCCTATGAAAAAAACTGTACAATCTATTGTGAATATGCAGTGTGCATTTTGGGGCGTCGCGTTGCACTACACATTGAAAAAAGCCATTAAATAGGAATTCCAGAACTAGTTCCCTGTACATTCCCTGGAATTGAAGATGGTGATTTCTTGTCAAAATAAAAATGGAAATAACTAAAATATAAAAAGCTGAAATTGAAATACAAAACTGTAATGCTGGTTTAACCATCTTCTTGCTGTTGTGATGTCAAAATGCTGATACACCCTAAACACTCGCACTGAAGACCATTCTAGAATTACGAGCATCTATGGAACAGTCGCCCTGATTATTGGTCTCTACCATAAATGGTTTGTAATTGAAATATTTAATTTTATCAATTCTCTTTCCAGATTCCTGGAGGACCTTTCCGTATCAACGGTTTCAATTGTTAGTAGTAAGAGAATTAGCCATGAAAATATGGATGAACATATTACACACAGTCACTTCACAAAAGACCTCAGATTATGAAGAAACCTGCACAGGTTTTGTACTAAATCATAAACATTTGAATGACTTGAACAGTTTTCTTTCAGAAAAGTATGTAATTTTTCATTTATTTTTCTAATCAGCCTCACAATCTAAGGTAAATCAACTGCAACTCCTACTTAATTTTATTATTTGATTATATAAAGTTATATTTTCATAAAATGTAAAATCCTGCAAGAGTTTTTCTAGAAAAAATTGTGATGGATGCTCTAGCACAAGCTAAATGACATTGATCGATTTTGTTGACGAATGAAGATATGATGAATTGGCGGACGAACGTATTGAAGTTCCTATCAGTAAATTATGTGACCCGGAAACTGATAATGATAATGTGATAGTGATAATGATCTGAAAAAAGTAAGAAAAAAAATGGAACCATGTAACACTTAACATCAAAAATAGGTATCTGTATTTTATCCATTTTTTAGATAAAAACAATGATTTCTTAGTTTCCGTTTACAATTTCTGCTAATTCATGTCCTTAATAAGTGAAGCAATTGAGGTGAACAAGAAGAGAATCTTTTATTATTTGAGGTTATGCGCATACTTGCAAACCTCCACTATGGATATAAAATATTACGAATCTTCACTTTTTGAAGCTATTATGTAAATTCTGATCTCCAATATGCGTTTTTAACTGAGAATGAGGACAATAAATTTGTTCAGAAGCTTCAGTTGAATCAACATAACGAAAAATAATTAATTGGTATATTCCGAATTTCGCGACTTAAATGCATAACATTAATTATTAGCAGTCGGGTATAGTAGTTTTTAATTGCACTAGAACGTAACAAAACAGCTTTTTAACTGTCAAATTCGTGTTGTATGCGTGCCAAAATAAACATTTGCATAGGAGTGCTCTTTCTTTTTAATTATATGTTCTGAGTTCATTCACAATTCTAGCCTGGTGCGGGCGAGGGTTATCATAGATAAAAACGAATCTGTCTCATATTGCTTCGGAAAATGGCAATATTATTGGCTATACTACTATGGGGACCGTTCAAATTTTACGTAACGCATTATTGGGGGTGGGGTGGTCTAGCGAAACGTTACGATGCGTTATAAAGGCGTAATCCTTATTCAAGAAATGAAAAAACGAGACAGGAATTCTCCCAACCTGACAACATTTTTTGTTGTTTTTGTATATCGAACATTTATTTTATATTTTATTGAATAAAAGGTGTATATTTATAATACATCTAAAATATTAAATATTGAATTTATCAGTTTAGATCGAACTATTTTTCAGCAATGTTTAAAAAAAAAGAGTCAATCAAATATAATATATGTCGTCAAATCCTAATTGTTCGGGAGAAGTTCCTCGTACACTAGCTGCATTTCCGCGTTGAATGGCGAGTGATAATCGCTGATATAGAAAACTCTTTGCTCGAGGTTCTCCAGTTTCGTTAATTAAATGATCACCCACAACGTTGAGGAATTTATTCGTCTCGTCACACGGTGGTCCTATGGTTTCGAATGCTTGTGGAATGAATATAAAGTTGTCCGACTTCAATTTGGAATATTTATTGTGTTTTCTCTTGCAAGCAATATTGGCAGCAGCTTCTGCGGTTTTTGAAGTATGGGAAAGGTATGAGATTGCTAGAGTGTCAACGCAAGTAACGTCCCATATAAGGCGTTGTGCCTTCTCCCATGGCGCAAGGGTTACTCCGTCTGGTCCGTCTGGTTCTAACGTACTCATGACTCCGATAGTTCTAAGTGGACGTTGAATGATATGATTAATTTCGTTGTGTCTTTGAAATCTACCCTGACATTTCTGACAACTCAATCCATGGAATCCCTCTTCGTCAACTTCATTTCCTTATATGCATTTATGTGGGAAGTATCGTTTGCAACCAAGACGAAGAGCTATACACGTTTGAAAATCTTGACTATCGAGAAGAGTTCCTATATTTGATGACGGGATAGTATGTAACCAAGAACTTGCGGGGAGAGAATCCACAGCTAAGGGACGAGCTTTGGTTAAAGGGTCTTCTATACGTTGTACTTCCTCCTTCAGGCGACTGACAATGATTTTGTCCCAAGATTTTTGAATTGATGAGTGTTGTGGAATCCCTGTGTTCAAGATATTCCAAGCTAGAAGAGCCTCGTTCTCAAGATAGTCAATAACTTGATGATCCTCTGGAGGAAGTAATTTAGATACAAGTTCTTTTGCACCTGAAATAGAACTCAAAAAGCATGGAAGCGCGATGTCTCTAACTCTTCTTATCCCAATTCCGCCATCACTGATTGGTAGAACAGCCTGATTCCACTGGTTTTCAGTTATTGGGATGTTGAAAATTGATATAAATGTATTGTACAACAGGACGTCGCAATTCTGAACCAAATCGGGGTACTTCCAAACGGCGCATGTTCGCAAAAGGTAGGTCAATTTTGGAATAAAAGACAATTTTTCAACAGAAAATAAGCGATGTGACTGTTTAAGACCACAATACGACTAGTTAATAATTCCAAATGACGATGCTTTATCAAAAAACACTCTTCATACCCCTTTTCAAAGTTTGGCGCACCCAGCAATTCAAGTCTTTCTTCTGAGATAAGTCGAATTCCCGGACAGATTTTGCCGAACTGTCTGACGATTTCATCGTCTCTTCTCCCAGAACAAAAAAACAATTCACATTTTTCTGCGTTTATTTCGAGTCCTCTATCTGCTTCCATCCTAATGACTCTTTGAAAATCTTCGAGTAAAGTCGCTGGAATGTCTAGAAGGGTAGCATCATCTAAATACCAGATGTTCAGCTCCGAATTCAGTGATTCTACGATAGGTTGTACAGCAAGGCTGAAGGCTAATGGACCACATGGATCTCCTTGTTGAGCTCCTGGTTGGGACAATATCGTTGTTTCGTCATAGAATAATAATGAGGGTTGACAATAGCTTTGGCTTAGAAAGGGATATAGTTCTGGATCAAATTCTTTAATTTCGTGTAGCATAAAGTCTCTTTCCACTGTGTTGAAGGCATTTTTGAAATCTATTTTGAGCATCACCTTAGATTTATTTCTTTGGTCGCAAATATATTGTCTGGCGGTATGAATCGCACTTTCGCATCCTCGCTTCGTTGCAACACCAACGTGATGAGGAAACAAACGACTTTGTATATTTTTAGAGGTTTTGGTACATGAAACACGTCCCACAAGACGTCTGAATGTGTTACTACAAGCGATAGGACTTATACCGCCTCCTTTTTTTGATAAAGCACACAGCGTAGCTCCATAAAGAATGGGAAGGATGTCATTGTTCGCTTTACCAGAGAGCATGAGGTTGCAAAGGTTTGTTATTGCGGTCAGAGCTTTCATTCCGGCATCTCCTGCAGATTTTGATATTATATCTTTCAGGAACTGGGGACGTATGCCATCGATACCAGGGGGCCTAGCCAAGAGACCGTTCTACAGTCGTTGACGCTTGTAGAAAGGTCGTTTTATGAATGAAATAAACGGTCCCGAACGATAAGTCACGTGATTGTAGAAAGATCGGCAGCCAAGTGACGCATCTAGCTGTTCGTCCGCTCCGATGGAATAGAACGGCAGACTTTTCTATCGTGTAAAACGCTACTTCGCTTTAAAACCGTAGCCAAGTGCCACTTTCTGCGGTGGGAGTAGAACGGCTTTCTCTTGCGCCGAACGCTATTCCGACGATCGGCGAATCGCTGCAGAAAGACGAGCGATCCAATATGTCCGCCGCCTAACAATCAGCTGATCGCAGTTTTGTGTTTGGTTCTTGCTCCTTTTTAATGGTTATGATAAGCAACGAATATACAACGCTTTGTATATTCGTTGGTATAAAGTGAAATTTTCGCTGCTCAAAATGAAGGGAGTGAAAAATGTTCCGTAGACCTCGTTTTATATAATATATATAATAATAAACAAAATTTCGCAATTCATTCAAGGTTTTCGATTGAAGCAAAGTACTTTGAGCGTTGTGAATTAAAATAAGGAAATAAAAGTAAGTGATTACAAATATTGATTCATATGAATCTTCATATTGCGTGACATGTGCATTCATACTAAGCAAACATTTAATTTTACAGGTGTTGTGTGCTTCCTTTCCTTGACACATGGTCTTGCCAAAACCGAATTAAACCATTGTGGATAATTTACACAAAGGGCACCTAGCAAATGCGTTGAATAATAAGATATGGTGCATTTTAGGGTAATGATGTGATGACAAGCAGGGTTCAATTTCCAAAACTTCTGAAGGAAAACTTATTGAACACAAGTGAGTAGAACGATGCCTTTTAAAAATACGATGTAATGTCCACAATTCTTTCAGGTTCTTGAGCACCTTTGGGCGTAAACTATGTGGAGGCGAAAACTAGTCGAGAGGAATTCTACTTGTTCTTATTTGTCCATTTTCCATGCTCTATTCTATTAATACATGACTATGATATCATTTCACGAACTCATATGTATTCACTTTTTCATATATGGATTAATGATATTTATATGCTTACATTACAGATGTTAAATTTGTTTGTATGATATTTTTAGATTGAAATTGTTCTTCAATGATGATATGATACAAATATGTTGGTATTATGTATTTCTATTAATTGTTTCTATTTTTCTATGTATACGTACAGGATCAAATAAAATATCTATCTATCCATCTGTTGAAGTAAATTCCGACTACAAAGTGAGAAATGATTGATGAGTGAACGATAGGTCTTTTTTGTGCATAGGTATCATTTGGTAAATAAATGAATATGAAATATAACTTTCTCATCATATTTTTAACCTCTTTAAGTGCTAAAGTTTTTCTATAATTTAGGTATTACTCACATTTTTCACCTTGACTAACAAAGGGCATTTTTGTATAATAAAATACAAATAGTTGTGATTCTTACCCATTTATACTTTCTCATATGCTTTTTCAGATCGTTGCTAAATTACAGAACGTTATTTTTACTGAGATTTGATCTGGACATATATTGTTAGATTTGATAATTCGCACATTTATTGCCATTTTGAAAGTTAAAATTCACTACAATTATTAGTATGATTCTCACAAAAGCAAAGTTTTTGTTGAATAAATATGGTTTGTCTTCATTTTTATTCATAGGTAATAGAAAAAGCCCAAAATAACCTTAAAAGAAAATACGGATTTCTATTATAGACTTATGCTATTAACAGTGATTTACCAACGCTCTCAACATTCAAACACTAATTCCCGCGTAAAAGGTTACGCCCCTTTCGAAAGGCACAGAGTCCTACTTTGACAGTTTCTTTCGACTAACATAGAATAACACGGCCGACTTTTCCATCACCGCGATAGAACGAGCGTTTTACACGATCGCTTGCACTTGGCTACGAAGTTAGCGCTTTCCATCATCGCTGACGCGCAAGCGTTAACGATCGTAGAAAGAGAATAGAACCGTAGCGATTGGCACTTGGCTAGGCCTGCAGGACTTGAACTATTAGGGAAAGCGTTGATGCCTTTACGAATTTCATTTTCTTGTCTGTAATTCGCCTGGCGCTTCGGGCAACAAAAGATCTCTTGTCGGACTCGGATGCTTTGATAGCAATGAGTTGAATGTTTCCTCATTAAATGGAGCAAAAGTTTCCTCCGAACTAAGTATACGTAAAGCACCATTTCCATCGAAATCTGCAACTTTTGCCCCGACTCGTTTTGCCAATGTCAAAATACTATGTTCCGTTTGAAAGCAAGTTTCGAGCTCCAATTTATTCAAATTATCTTTTATTGAGGTGGTTAAATTCTTTGTTCTGTATCCTCCGATATTAAAAGCCTTGTAAGAAAAGAGAAACAGATTCTCCCAAGACTCGATCGTACTTTTTTCTACAACAGAATTAATTAGGAACGTTAATTTGTCCGCTGCTAGTGAACGAGCGTTTTTTGGGATGCGTCGAATTGTTCTAATTGA
>JAIFOV010000398.1:0-10309 GCA_020654155.1 Novius pumilus | reverse complement strand
ACGAAGACACGCTTCAGGAGCAAGACTTGAACGAAGACAATTAAGAAACTGAAGCAGAAACAAGCTTTGACGAAGGAAATAACAGGAGAAGAATGCGGTTGAGGGATCCTTCGAAGTTGAAGAGACCGCATCATCTGGATGACCACGTAGCAGCAGCGGAGAATTTTGTGCTGAAGAGTCTAGATTCCTTCCATGAAGCCATCAACAGCAACATCGAGTGGAAAAAGGCAATGGACAGGGAATTTATTTCTTACATCAAAATGAAACTTGGAACTTGACTAGACTCCACAGAGGTTCGAAAGCAAGTGGGTCTATCGAGTTAAAACCAATCCCGGCAAAATTATTGATAAACACATAGCTTGCTTGGTCATTAAAGGATTCGCGCAGAGACAAGGAATGGATTGCGACCAAATTGTTAGCTCTATCGCAAAAATGGAAACAATTCTCTCAGTGTTGAGTGTTACAGCCAAAAATGATATGTTTTTGATCCAGTTCGACGTCTCGACAGCTTTTTTATATGGCGAATTGGACGACAAGAAGATTTACATGCAACAACCTGAGGGACACGAGCAAGGACAGGGGCTTGTTTCTCTAAGGGCTTAAGCAAGGGCCGAGATGTCGGCAAGAACGCTTCGGAGGTTTTCTGCGGAAACACAATTTCAAAGTCAGCGGGGCGGATCGATGTCTTTACATCAGGGGAAGAAATTTCAAAGATTCTACTCGTTGTTTACGTAGATGACGGACTTGGCGCAGCAACAAGATTTGGAAGAATTTTTGGACGAGTTTCCGTCAAGCTCACATAAGATACCTCCAATTTACCAATTCCTTCATAGAGCATCTTAATTATCTCTTGTACATCGTCTTTTCCGTATTTAACTTCACAGCTTGATTTCGCTATCCTAGAGACACTTTCTTTTCCTTCAAAATTTGATTCCTAAGGCCTTCTAGTTTAATGTTATCAGCGATAGCTTTTTCTACATACGTTATTACGACAATATTTATCACTTTGTTCAGACATCATATTCCAAAAAGTCTCTGTGTCGCTTCCTCTCAATTAAAGATATTTTGGATGGTGATAGTTGCTCATTCTGAGTCTCGACAGCATTTCTTGGAATAAAAGGATTAATCCTTCAGTTATGATATTGCACAATTCGTTGGGATCAGTAGATTAGTTAATTTGAGCAATTTGATACTGAGTCTTCTTCTTTCCACTCTTCCTATTTCACAAAGGTTAACTGGATCACTTTCAATACAATTTTGGTTCTCTCTCGCTTGTTGATGAATAAACTATTCTGGCCAGTCTGTGGTCAGCGGTTGTCCCCTCTGCCGTTCCAGCGTGGAATAGCGGCTCCCCTCATATTTATTACACTCATTGACATGATATTGATAGAAAATTGTAAGAAATATTCACAAATGAATAAAATTGACCCAATAATTCTTCTAGCACAAATTGAAGTCAAGATACTTTTTCAGGAAGCAATAGATTTTTAATTATGTCGTAGGAGATTTTGACGCTCCACATTCTCATATTTTGCAAATTCTAGTTTTTCAAAAATATGCTTCATCACCAAAAACGTTAGTATGAGAGTATGTGGATCATCGTACAGATTGTTCATGAAGCAATGGCAATATTGAGTGCGCAGGGGGAAATCTGCTGATATCAACTCTTGCACTGCAGTTATCTTATATGGAAAAAGGCCCAAGGCTTCTTTCAAAATCCGTTGGTATGTAATCGTTGTTAGTACGAATTGTTGGAAGAGTGGATCAACTGATAATTCTTGTTGATCATCCATAACCTACCCAACTCGCTGATGGTTTTCTGAGGTACGAACTGACTTTGAATGACCACTGCTATTTTTACGTTCCACGTCTTCCGTTTCTTCGAAAAATTGCACTCATTTTTAAAATTTTAATGCTCCACTACTTCATAGGAGAATAGCGAATATCATCAATTCTTAATTTTTACCTTATACTGAACCTCATTACGAATGAAAAGTTAGTGTGGAAATTTAATTAGGCGTCCGACGACGAAGCGAAAACGGTCGTTGTGACGTCACTACACAGCAGCAGCGGTTTACCGCCTTTGCGCTAGTCTCAACTATCGATGTTATATACCCTGGATCGCATCAGGTCTGCGTCTAAATATGCATTTCTTATCGGGGTGTATTCAATCAAGACGGGAGCTAGGCGGCAAATATTATCGAAAAGAATATTCAGATGTGACAAATTCGGAATTATTCGAAAAACCATCAACCCGTCAAAGTTATCAGCTTGCCTTTTTCATAACCATCATTCATATTCGATATAATATTACAGGATTGTAATCTGTTATTTACGAAGACACTTATGCGAAGAACGTTTTATTTGGTTTAAATCGTCCGGCCGAAACACTCGATATCGAAACAAATATCCACGAGCGCATTGGGGCGGTTCGCCGCAGTGAAGTGAATTGACGTCACACGATTGTGGCGCGCTTCTCGAAAAATTCAAATAATGCGGAAACTACAATTGTCATAACTTCAATAGTACTAACTCAATTCAGATGAAACAAAAACTGATATATTTCTGAAGCTACGAGCTACGCGGTTAGAAAATTTCAAATGATTTTTCAGACCCACTGATATTTTACATTGTCCCAGATAGTCTATGCGAGAGGCTACAATGCAATAAGTCTATAAGTCATTGGCTTTTGTTCCAGCAGCTTACACCGTATATTTTTTCAATGAAAATGTAAACGAGAAACAAAAGTCCATAAGCCCAACGAACACTGTATTAGAATAAAAAGCACTCTGACGCGAGCAGAGCAACTTTTCTTAATTCTGAACACAACTGATTTTGATTCGTATATACTAAAGAGAAGTGCAAAAACTTGGAAGTAGTCTTAGAGGTTCGGTTTTTGCAAAGCTAACTCAAACATCCCTTTCTTTGGCAAATGCTGTTTACATGCAACCAATACCAGAGTTTTTTCGTACACCAGTTAAAAGATCGTATAGCAAAAATCATCGTAATCGGAAATCGAAAGATTCATCAGCGTTATATTCTATCACCGAATTAAATTCCTGGCCTCCACTAGGGGTTCATATAAACATCCCAGTAGAAAAGTCCTATGGGAAATGCGCTCAAACTCATCCTGAACTGGTCATCAATTTTGTTATTAAACCTAAGAGGGCTTTAATAACAACATTCTTCATTCACTCGTATCTATAAGATTGATGTAGTGTCGGTAATATTTCGTCAGCTCGGGAGAATCAGACGGGCATCGATTCGGGGGAGGAAAAACGTTCCAATTGGTCTGGATCGAGCACGATTCTTGCAAATCTCGTCGAGGCAACCGCGACCTCAGCGCAAATCCACCATATTACGTTCGGAGCGAGTATTTTTCAATGTTTACATTTCGGGGTTTGTTGAAATGTAGATTGGGGGAATGATGAAAACCCATCTACGATATATCTGCATGCCGACTTCGCTCCGATCTCTCCGAATATATTGCACATCCCTATGTTCGTCAACGATAGGGGATAAAGGAAATAAAAAAGATGAAAGGAAGAACGGGAGCGTTTTCGGAGGCTTCATTAAAAACCAGAGAAGTGCGAAATGAAAATTTCCCGAATATATACGGCGATTTTGATTCCGGCTCCAAGGAAAATACTGATATAGCGGCGAGAGTGAGGGGTGACGTCGAATTTCAGACCTTGAATTATTAAAAACACCCCAACCGTAAATTCCCCGAAGATCTCTTCTATCACAAATTGCCTGATTTTCCCACTTCGAGTACTCGGTCGGGGAGCTCCTGAATGCGCGGAATAAGCCTACGCGAATAAAAAGAATATAAAAAGTTTCATTGCAAATCCACTAGGTCGCGTTTCTACTTCCTGCGACATCTCATTTGACTACGAGCAAGCCTACTTGATACGGTGCCCCGCGTATCATGAAATATTCATCAACGATCCGACACTCTCAACTATATTAAAAATCCCAAATAAGTCGACTTTGTCCGCTTTCGGTCCATTCGCATTTGCCGTCAAATACTATTTGATTTCGGTTTGCAATTGGTTTCGTGATAGCGTGGAAATCCGATTTACTGTATCTCAATCATTTTTTTTTTGCACACAACTTGTGTGATCTAACCAACATACAATTTCTGTCTTTTCTAACATTTGTAACTAAGAGAGCTAAGAGAGATGAGAGGATTGCAACTGTCTGTTTAATTAGTAAGGATCGGTAACTTAAATAGTTGCGCTTTATGCGCGCAGAAACGTGTCGCTTTTGTATGCGTCTGTGCTTGGGCTCCGAAGGGGATGGACCCCCATCGGACGCGTTTTGCTTCACACCTCCACCACCCGACCTTTCTCACTAAATTACAATCTCCCGTGTCTCGAGCGATGTTTGCTTAGCGAATTTAAAATTCTAATTAAGGTTAAACACTCGCCCGTTCCATCTTGATTATGAGATGCTGGATCCAGTGGGCTACGCCCGCTCTTCGTGCGTTTAATCTATTTTTCAAGAAAAAATCGACCGTTATTTCCGTGAGAACTACAAGTTATACGTTAAGAATAAAGACAATCAATTGGACCCTATTAATGTCGATACTAACATACTAACTCAAATTTATGAAGTTGTCATCGTGGATAAAGTCGTAATATAAATCGATAGCCGCTGAACTACCAGCTATAAATATTGGAAGCAATAATGTTTTTAATATCAGAAAATGCCGCATCCAATTCAATATCGAGCCACGAGATACCATTATGTTTCTTCAGACAATGGCTTTAAAGTCAGTGACGGCGCACGATGGCGCAATGAACTTATTTTTATATTGAAACTTCTATGGAATAGATTGATTTCAGTACCTATGGATAGGAATCGATTTCTGAAACTGAATTGCGACGCGATGCGAAACATCTACGCAACTTTTAGATCTGACACGATCCTGTTTATCCCTGATTTTCAAGAAGTTGTGTTAAAGAAAAATCTATTCATATCACTTTTTTTTGTTTTCAAGTTCAAATTGTAGTGCCAACTTTTGATATCGAAATTCCAAGTTTTTCATTTCAATTTTAAGATTTTTTTGTATGAAATTTAGGTTGAGTTTTAGGTTTTCTGATCCGACTTCCAGGATCGTTTCGATTTTTCGGTTCAAATTCCATAATGCGAAGTTCAGTTTTGCAGGTTCTTAGGTTCGATTTTGAGTTTTTTCGGTTTTTAGACTCGAATTCTGAAATCTCGTACATAAAAGCTCATAGTTGGAACCTAAACACCGGAGGAAAAATCGAAATATCAAATCTTAAACTTAAACTTGAAACATAAAATTCAAATCCAGCATTGTGTGTCTTAAAACCTCAAATTGAAACTGAAACAGCCAAAATCAAGATCTCAAATCTTAAGAAAGCTTAAGAATGGAAGGAATTTTGTGTTTTTAGATTCCCTTTTCACCTTTAGGGAAAACTGAACCATTTAAGGCAGGTTTGAAAATGTATAAAAAGTAATAACACCCACTTGTGGAAAACAAAAACCAAGTGTGCAAAACCCTTATTAGAGAAAAAATTAGTGTACTTACTCCGAACTCACTGAAAGTAGGTTTTCTATGTCTTAAAAAGTTCCGCTTTCACTTATTTGAAACCGTTTTTAAAAAATTGTTCTTTCCGCTAAGAGACAAGTAGTAAAACAATCTTCGAATGTAACAACCAAAAAACTTGAATTGGACGTAAATCTAAATGTCAAAATTTCGAAATTAATCCATTTCCGCGGCATTTATCGTGCGACAAAGAAAGAAAAGAGAGAAAAAATTCTTATTTTTGTTTCCGACCTGCCAAAAACCCCCTTTTTCTCGTGTCATGATTTTATAGTACAAATTATGTTTTCCTGAATTTCCATTGAGGTATCTAACATAGATCTCGAGATAGTGCACTTTTGACATTTTCGAAAATATATATTTGCACCTGATATATGAACTGTTTATCCTAATTCATTGTTGTATAAAATTCTACAAATAACACTGAAACATCGCAGAAATTGATCAAGTTCTTCGGCATTTATGGTTGTGTGATAAAGAGAACATTTTTTTATAAATTCACATCTTTGATATTAAAAAAAATTTCATTTCCTTCTGGATCATAATTTTATACTACACAACGGTATATGTGCGGACAATCGATGATTTCTTGCTTCGGTTTGATGAACGAGGCGAAGCGAAGCGGTGCCGAGCGAGGGTAGACAGGAGCGATGAAATCTGACTTTCCACGAGCAATGAACGCCATTTGTCAGACGACCACAAAAATGGAATTCAATCAATAATCATTTATTAATACCAAGTAGTTGCGAATTTCTGACATGTGAAATGTATAGTTCAGTTTGCATTCTTTAGATGGCATACATACATTCTATATTCTGCTTCATTCAACCTCACGTCAAAGTATGAAATATAAATGACGTTCGTCGACTAAAACTTCCGATTGATATAAAAACTTGGACTATTTAAGAATGATTCTCATTTTCACTCACGAAATTGATAGAGATATTATTATTCGAATTAATATTGGCATTGGTAGCTCAACAGGCGTAGTACTGATCTACTGCCCAGAAAAACCAGGTTCGAATCCCAGTAAAATTCCAACTTATTTTGAGAATCTCATCGTGCTTCGGAAGGCACATGTAGCCATTGGTCCCGGTTATATATTTAATATACAGTCGTTAGGTCATGCCAGAGGCACTTGTGCGATCTGAAAACTCTGGCATTAGACCCAGGTCAGTGGATTATACGGTCAAACAAAACAAAAATCGACTAGTTTAAAACAAAGGATTAACAAACCCTTCCTCCGTTTTTTGTCAAGTGATAGATGTCGTTGAAGGTGAAACTCTGCGAACTGATTCTTCTTCAGAACTACGACTATTGCTTTCAGTTGTTGATGATGTAGACTCAGTTAATGATCCTACTAGAGAGTCCGCTATGATTATTTCTTTTCTACAGATTCCTCAATGTAACGATTTGTTCGAAGATCTATGATTATAGTAATGGCGAAGTGGACCACCTTGATTGTTTCATTATTGAAGTAAACCTAATGATCACTACCCATTGCTTGTATCTGTTAATAAATTGAGGAATTTAAAGCCAATGAATAAATTCAAATGAATAGATTATAAAAGATTACAAAATGTGGCTGAAAATAAAAATTGGAATGAAATCTTTATGATAGAAAATCCGAATGCTGCGCTAGATGAATTTATGAAGAAAAAAATTTGCTTAAAGTTATCAGAAAAGAAACAAAACACAAAGAAATTACGAAAACAAATTCCTAGGAGTACCTGGATTACTAAAGCTATAATGGTATCATGTAACAATAAAGATAATTTGTGTAGAGTATGGAAAAATGATCGTAATAATAAACAAGCCAAATTAATATAATTATAAACGATGCTTTAAAATAGTGAATAGAATAATTTTTGTAGCAAAATTAATGTATGATAAGGAACAAATAGAAAAAAAATTGCAGTGATATCAAATAACTATGGAATTTTATTAATTCTAAGATGGGCAAAAACAGTGATAGAAAGAGTTATATCAGGTATATATGTGAGGAAGATAAAATTACTGATCCTCATATAATAGCCAATAAAATGAACACTTTTTTTGCAGCATTGGCAGAGAATTAAGTAATAAAATAATTTTATCCTATCTCAAATGAAACCTAAAAGTGGAGAGGTGGATTTCATTAATGTCAAAACTCTAAAAGAACTACGACAGTATATTGTTGAACCTATAAAACACATATTTAACTTATGTATTAAAAAAGCGGTATCGCCTTATGCATTCAAAAGAGCTGAAATTACACCCATTCATAAAAATAATAGTGAAAACAATATTTCAAATTATAGACCAATATCTCTAGTTTCAAATTTAGCAAAATTACTTTAAAAAATTATTTACAATAAAATAATAAGTTTCGTAAATGAACATCAAATAATAACAGATACACAATTTGGATCTATGAGAAAAACAGGAACAAAGGATGCAATCCAACAGTTAAGTAAAATGATATACAGTAACTTAGACAAAAAGTGGTCCTATAGCGATAACTTTTCTTGACTTAGCTAAAGCTTTTGATACTGTTGTTCACAATATCTTACTTAAAAAATTGTACAACTATGGAATTGGAGGATTGTCTCATCAATTAATGATTGATTACCTTAACAATAGACAACAGTGTGTTAAAGTCAATGGAATCATTGGAGAATATCAGAATGTAAGCATAGGAGTTCCTCAAGGAACTATACTTGGGCCACTCCTGTTTATATTATATATCAATGATCTAATAGTTAACATGCCTTTGAACCCTGTAATATCATATGCTGATAACATAGCTATAATATCAGCTGATAATACATGGAATGGAGTTGAAACAAAAATTAATCTTGCTACTGGATCAGATTGATTGGCATTGAAAAAATTGTCTTTAAATATTGACAAAACAGTTTATAATACTTTTGGAAATTATTGTGAAAGTGTACCAAGTAACATGACTGTGAAAATAAATGAGACCAAAATAAAAAGAGATAATGAATGTAAATATTTAGGATTGGTATTTGATTTTAATATGAGATGGGAGAAACATATTAAATATATTGTTGGTAAGACAAAGTATTTCATTCTTATATTTCATAAATTATGAAAATTCATGTTAACTGAGACATTAAGAATGATATACTATGCCTTGTTCCATAGTATTGCTAGCTATGGAATAATTTGTTGAGGAGGTGCATATACAAATAATTTGGACATTTTACAGATACTTCAGAATAGACTGTTAAAAATAGTTAACAGGAATCATTTAATGGTTGAGAGCAACCCATTGAGTATAGATCAAATGTTTATATATGAATCTATTATATATCACTATATTAACTTGAAAAATAAATATCTTGAATCTAGAAGTAGAACTAGAAGAAAACAAATGCCGATTCCGCTAATGAAAAAAACAGTTAACGAAAAAATGAGTTTCTACATTGCTGTGTATAACATCAATAAATTGCCAGAGTCACTGAAAAATATAAAAAATGTGAAATATAACAAATTTGAGTTCAAGGAACGGATCACACATAACTGTTGAACTTATGTTTTTACTATATTATATAATTGAGTGAAAAAAAATGAGGAAAGAAAAAGTAAGTAAAATTTTTGTATAACTATTAAAATGAATTATTGTGCACTTTTCAATATAATATGAATTTTAATTGTAATTTTTATTGTTATATTAAGTTTAGTATGTAGAATTATTTATTATTGATATGACCAGTCCAACGAACAGGTAACTGCGTTTATCTCTATTGGACTTACTTGTGTAAATTATCTGATTTTTCAATAGATAAATGAATAAACATAGGTACAGATATACCCTCTGAAAATAATTCTGACGGCGCCCATGCTTTCATATTAAAAAAAGTACTCGTCAAAATGAATAAATAGAATAGAGGATAATAAATAAAGCACATCATTCTATTCGCCGAATTGATGAGTATATTACTTTAGCCAAAGGCGAAATATCTCACACAATTCATTTATCAAAGCGTGTTCCATTTTATAATGAGCGACTTATTTCTTATCATAATTTTGTTTATAATAAGTGAAGCGAATCATTGCTACTTTCCACCACAAAATCAGCGATTTTAGGATCTGATATAATGAAGAAATTACTCCTTACCTAGATACCAACAAGTTTTCCACTTAAATTAGCAATTTTGTAACTATAAACTTTCGCAACTGGACGAGGAATGTATTTATTACGTCAATCAAATCAATTGACTCGATCTTTCCATATGGGTTGATGGTATTTTATTGGTAATTTTTTACGACCAAGTGACCAAGTTGCGTTTACGGGTGGTGGGTCAAGAACGAAATTCAGTTGTTATTTCAGCAGATTAGGACGACGGTATACAGGTGGTCCCTATTGAAATGCGTCAGGTCATTCAGCCTCCGTTGCTGTTATTCGAGCTCACACAGATAGGCCATATCTTTGAACTACATTTATTCAAAAACCATTATCTGTATACCTTTCGAGTTTCTGGTCGTTATTTATCTTCGACATCTCTAGGCAACTACTTGAATTATGTGGTGAAAACGTGGGATGAAAAGGCTTTTGTGGGGTGAAAAGATTAATAATTCCAACGTTGTACACCATTGACAGCTCCCGAACGCCTCGAACGAAATCTGGATTTTCATATTTCTTTCTTTTCCGCTTATGATTCTCGCGTTACGTTCTACGGTGTATAGCGAATTTGACGAACGTTACTCGGAAATAGTTTATACCCAGAACTC
>JAIFOV010000869.1:0-10371 GCA_020654155.1 Novius pumilus | reverse complement strand
ACATTTGACCAAAGCATGGAACAAAAATTCAAAGGAATATTATTCAATGGAATGAGTTGTCAATCATCATTAATGAAGTGAAGAAAGGATCGATAATAATATTTATTTGGATGTCAGAAAGAGACGTTGTCAACTTAAACAACTGGTTCATTGCCGCCCCCTATATCTTAGCGCCCGGGGCAAATGCCCCCGCATGCCCCCCCATAGATCCGGCTCTGCCTACTCTTCATGTGTAGGTAAGTGAATAAGAATTAAAATAAATTCCTCGGCCGATATGTAAATATAAACAGATAAAAAAAAATGAAGCCCCATTAGCATGGAGAATTCGGATTAATCAACCAAAGTTTACATTTCGGCAAATGTGTGAAACTCTATTGAATGCAAGGTCGATATTAGAGCAATAATGTATTGCTAAGAATAATCCAGTAATAATTTGGATTAATAAGCATAATCCTAGTAATCTTCCAAAGTTTCAAAATAATGTAATATTTGAAGGTGTAGGTAGATCTACTAGAGCATTATTTACAATTTTTAATAGGGGTGATTTTTTTCGTAATGGTATTAACATAAATTTGTTGAAGAGGATTTTTGTAGTTTTTAGTAATATTTACTACTGCAATTAAAGTAATAAGAAGGTAGCATATAATAAATCAAGAAATTTTTAAATTTGGTCAATTAAAAAATTTGTTTAAGGTAAATAAAAAATTAATTTTATTTTGTTGAGAAAAGGTTAATTCATTAAGATTAAATAAATTAGTTTGTCAATTTATTAAGAATATTAATGGGGGGATAAAACAATAAAAAAGTCAATTTTTTGTAAATTTTTCATTTGAGGCTAGGCTTGTTATGTAAATGAATAAAACTAGTAATCCTCCGATAGTAATAAGAATAAGAATATAGCTGAATCAAAAATTTAATCTAATTGATCCAATTAATCAACAGATCAAAATAGTTTGAATGAAGATGATTATCCCAATATTTAAGGGATGATTGATAAAAGGGATAATTAAAGCTAGGATTAATAATATATATATATCAAGATGTAGTTTAATAAAAATTTTAATTTTGGAGATTAAAGATAAGGTTTCTTTATCTTGAAGTTTTAAAAGTTGCCTTATTTATGGTTTACAAGACCATTATTTTATTTAAATTATTAAAACTATGAAGGTTCAATTTTATATTTTATTAATAATAATGGTTTTTTTAAATTTAATTTGAAGTTATAAACATTTTTTAATTTTTTTGTTAAATTTGGAATTTTTAGTTTTATTTTTTTTTTAATTATATTTTTTTATTTAAATTTATTTAGTTATGAAAATTATTTTTCTATAATTTTTGTCTATAAGAGTTTGTGAGAG
The DNA here is from genome assembly GCA_020654155.1 of Novius pumilus. Taxonomy (NCBI): domain Eukaryota; kingdom Metazoa; phylum Arthropoda; class Insecta; order Coleoptera; family Coccinellidae; genus Novius; species Novius pumilus. Next base: position 9,013 of record JAIFOV010000869.1, on the reverse strand, counting down.
AGCTTTAGGGTTATCTTTATTAGTTTTAATAATAGAAGTTATGGTAGAGATTATTTTTAATAATAAATTTGTTATGATAAGAATTTTAATTATATTAAGAATTCTAATTTTTAGAAGAAATTGAATTTCATTTTATTTTTTTTTAAAATTTATTTGTATTAATTTAGATAAAATGAAACAATTTTGACAGAAGTCAAAACTGTTTCTTGGTTACAAACCAACAATATGAATTCGAAACAATAGTGCATGCAAAACATAAAGGATGTTAAAATAAACTCACTTAATTTTGCTTCCAAATGTTAAGGACAATGGGTTTTCGTCATTCGTAACATCTGGAAACACAGTGGTTGAAAACACGTTTCGGCCCACTGCACCCCTGGCCTCGTCAGTACAACGAAGGTGCAGCTTGTTGCATACGCGTTTGACGTTGGCACGCTCATTCACGACTGTGATAGAAATTTAGATACGAAAATGAAACAATTTTGACAGAAGTCAAAACTGTTTCTTGGTTACAAACCAACAATATGAATTCGAAAAAATAGTGCATGCAAAACATAAAGGATGTTAAAATAAACTCACTTAATTTTGCTTCCAAATGTTAAGGACAATGGGTTTTCGTCATTCGTAACATCTGGAAACACAGTGGTTGAAAACACGTTTCGGCCCACTGCACCCTGGCCTCGTCAGTACAACGGGGTGCAGCTTGTTGCATACGCGTTTCTCGTCCCACGCTCATTCACGACTGTGATAGAAATTTAGATACGAAAATGAAACAATTTTGACAGAAGTCAAAACTGTTTCTTGGTTACAAACCAACAATATGAATTGAAACAATAGTGCATGCAAAACAAAGGATGTTAAAATAAACTCACTTAATTTTGCTTCCAAATTTAAGGACAATGGGTTTTCGTCATTCGTAACATCTGGAAACACAGTGGTTGAAAACACGTTTCGGCCCACTGCACCCTGGCTGACGAGGCGTATCTAAATTTCTATCACAGTCGTGAATGAGCGTGCCAACGTCAAACGCGTATGCAACAAGCTGCACCTTCGTTGTACTGACGAGGCCAGGGATGCAGTGGGCCGAAACGTGTTTTCAACCACTGTGTTTCCAGATGTTACGAATGACGAAAACCCATTGTCCTTAACATTTGGAAGCAAAATTAAGTGAGTTTATTTTAACATCCTTTATGTTTTGCATGCACTATTGTTTTGTATTAATTTATTTATATTTTCTATTTAATTTTCCTTTATTTAATTTTTGTTTTATTAGATTAAATCTAGGGGTAGATAATTTATCTTATTGATTAATTTTATTAACATTATGATTAGGGGTTTTGATAATTATAGCGAGAGAAAAAATTTATAAATTAATAAATTTTTCAAATGTATTTGTTTTTATAATTAGTATTTTAATTTTATTTTTAGTGTTAACTTTTTCATCTTTAAGAATAATGATATTTTATATTTTTTTTGGGTCTAGATTAATTCCTGTGGTTTTGATTATTATAGGTTGAGGGTATCAACCTGAACGTATTCAGGCAATGTTGTATTTATTTTTTTATACGATAGTTGCTTCTTTACCTATAATTTTATTTTTATTATATATTCATAATTTTATTTTTCTTTAAATTTTTTAAATAATTTCGAGATTGATAGTTTAATTTTATTTATATTAATAAGTATAGTATTTTTTGTTAAGTTTCCTATATTTTTTGTTCATTTATGACTACCAAAGGCTCATGTTGAGGCCCCTGTTTCAGGTTCAATAATTTTAGCTGGAATTATATTAAAATTAGGAGGGTATGGTTTAATTCGATTTTTAAGATTATTTATTAAAATTGGGTTAAAGTTTGGTAGTTTAATTGTAAATTTTTCATTATTAGGGGCAATTGTTTTATCTATTCTTTGTTTACGTCAAGGTGACATAAAATCTTTAATTGCTTATTCTTCTGTTGTTCATATATCGTTAGTATTAGGGGGTATTTTGACTATAAAAACTTGAGGAATCTATGGTGCTTTAATTTTAATATTAGGGCATGGCATTTGTTCTTCTGGGTTGTTCGGTTTAGTTAATTTGAATTATGAACGAATTTTAAGGCGAAGAGTTTATTTAAATAAGGGATTAATAAATTTGTTACCTTTATTAACATTTTGATGGTTTATATTTTTTTTTTTTTTAAGGTGCATCAACTACTGTGGTTATTAGCACCTATTAACTCTAACAAAACTCAAGTTTCAGATCACTGACAGGTAGTTGATCTCATCCAAGTACTCTAGTACTTGGTTTATGTTAGCAGATCGATAATCGAGCATATTTTTAAGACTTATATTATTCAAACCATATTTATTTCTACTAGGGACTGTATCTGGACATGCAGTCAAGAAGTGCCTCACAGTTAATACTGAGCCACATGAGCAAACTGGTGCATCTGAGCCTTCTAAAAGATGAGCGCAGGTAAGTTGTGTATGCCCTAATCTTAATCTTGTGATAACAACTTGCTCCCTACGGTTTAATCGTGATGTTTTAAAACCCTGAATATCGTCCGTTATCTCTCTAAGAAAACTATCGCTCTGTAACCACTTTTCTTTGAGCTCTTCTCGAATCACTTTTCCTTAAGCAGATAAATGGTGTCTCTTCCTGAAGGCTTCTAGAATTGAACTTTCAAGGTGTAATAAATTATCTATTGGGGATCTACCAACTCTAAAGCCTGATTGATATCCGGATATTTGATTGTTTTTTTCCAGACACCATACTAGTCTGCGGTTCACCATGGATTCAAGAAGTTTACTCAAACAGGAAGTGAGACTTATTGGCCGGTAGCTGTTGGGTGATGTTGGATCCTTACCCTCCTTCAGCAAAGGCAGTATCACAGCCTCTCTCCATTTGGTTGGATAAATGCCTTCCAGCCAAATTCTGTTGAATATCCTCAAAATATAATTTTTAAAATGTTCATGAGCCTGGCGACAAAACTCATACATAATCGAGTCTGATCCGGGGCAGCATTTTTTTGTCCTGTGGAGAGCTAATTCTAGCTCTTTAGTTGAGAAAGGTGCATTATAATCCATTTCTTCATCAGTGTCAAAGTCGTACTCAATTTCTAAGCTTTCTTTCTGTTCCTTAAAGATAGTGTCGTAGTTTTCAGAACTGCTCATATTATGAAAATGTTCGGCTAGCATATCTACTATTTCTTGAGGCTCAGTGATATTGACATTATCCTTTTTTAAAACTGTGATTTGCATGGGTTGTTTTAGGCCAGAAATTTTGTGTACTTTCTTCCATACTAAAGGTATGGGCGTGTTAGGATTGATATTTGATACATACCTTTGCCATGATTCTCTTTGACTTTTTAGAATAATACGACGTGCATTGGCTCTTGCACGTTTGAATTGGATAAGATTGTCCTGGGTTCTACGTTTTTTGAATTTATTAAAGTATCTCTTTTTTTCTAGGATTGCTGATTTCACTTCATCGTTCCACTATGGCACCAATTTCTTGGTCGAGTGGTAGCCTCCAGTTTTTGGAATACTTACTGATGCTGTATTGGTAATCTGTTTCGTAAGTAATTCAACTTCTTCATCTATGGTGGTATGATCAGGAACGATAGGTACAAATAAGTTTTCGCGGAAATTATCCCAGTTAGCCTTATCCAAGTCCCATCTTTTTGGAATGAAACATTTCGGTTGATTTACCTTAAATTCCAATTTAATAGGGAAGTGATCGCTCTCGTGGGGATCTTCAAGTGTCTGCCATATCAGTTGGGTTGTAATGGAGGAGCTGCATATGGTGAGATCTAAGCTGGAGAATCCGTTAGAGCGTGAGTTGAGGTAAGTAGGAGAATTATCATTGAGTAGCAATATATTATTATTTCTTTGTAGGAAGTTCTCAACGAGTTTTCCTCTAGCATCGACAGCATCAGATCCCCATATAGGGTTATGGGCATTGAAGTCACCCATTAGCAGAAAAGGACTTGAAAGTTGCGCAACGAGGTTTTCTAGATCATCGAGTGACCAGTCGAATCTTGGTAAGTATATGTTGCAGATTGTGACTTGGATAGGATAAGAAACTTTTATGGCTATTGCTTGTAGATCTGTGTTTAAATGAACATTGTCTGCCTTGAGATCACCTCTGATGCCAATGATGACTCCGCCATTAGCTCTCTGACCTGCCATGTTATCTCTTCTATGAAGATTATAGCCTTTCAAATTATATGTTTGACCTTTCTTCAAATGAGTTTCTTGGAGACACAAACAAAACGGCTTGTATTTATTGATTAAAATTTTGAGGTGACAGTATCTCATGATGATACCATTACAATTCCATTGAAGGAGTGTTTCCATTGTATCTATGTGGGTTTGTGAGTAGGCTAAAACAAATACAAGATCGTTGTGTGTAAATAATAATTAAAAGTTTCATAAAACGAATTAAAATTGAGTAAATTAACAAACAATATAACGAAACAATTGTAAAGATAAAAATTTGAGAATAAATATTAAATAAAATATAGGAAAGCTATATATATGTATCGCAATTTTATATCACAGATTTTATCACTTTGGCGGAAGTCGTGGCTTCCCTTTCGGCCAACCTTTTTTCTTTTTTGTTCGGACTGCCGACTGTCCGATCCTGAGGAAGATCTTCCTCTCTTAGAGAATTCAGCTGTGGACATAGCTGAGGTCTGACTAGAAACAGATTGGTTACGAGTTCTAGGTATAGGCTGTATCTTTGTCATGAAAGTGTCTTTCATCGATTCAACTAATTTGGGAATCAGTTCTTTAATAAATTCTTCTACATTCAACTTATTTGAGGTACTTGCAGCCGAAGTGTAAGATAAACCCTTCGTGTGAGTTTTAATTTCAACTCTTTTCTTCGCTTCGTAATAAGTTAGATTTTCCTTCGCCCTTATTTCTTGAATACTCTGTTCTTTCTTGTGGGCTGGACAATCCGTTGAACGAGATGAGTGATTACCTTCACAATCGACACATTTAATAGGTTCCGAACACTCACCATCGTGGGGAGGTTTTCCACACGTACACTTGTTTTCGGCTTCACATTTTTGCGATGAGTGCCCAAACTTCTGACATTTGAAGCATCTCATCGGTTGTGGTATGTACAGCCTGACTTCGCAGCTGTAAAAGGCTACCTTAATCTTACGAGGTAATACAGACGTTGCAAAGGTTACTAAGTGATTGGGTGTGGCCTTCAACTCTCCACTTCTCCTTGTCATCATTCTTTTAACCTCGATAACGTTTTGGTCTTTCAGTTCCTCGGTAATCGTTTCCTCACTGCAGTTCAGGAGATCAGGGCAATAGATGACGCCACGTGATCTATTCATTGTTCTATGTGGGAAATTTCGACTTCAAAATTCAAAAATTTTACCGTTTCAAGCATCTTGACAGCTTGTTTTTCCGTTCTAGACTCTAATAATATTCCATCTTTAATTTTCTTTATCAGTTTCAGTTCTCCAAAAAGACTATATAGTGCTTTATTAATCAAAAATGGACTAATATTTTCAAAATTCAGTCCATCTTTTCTTTGCAGGACAAGATACCTGTTCGCTGACCCACTAGGTGCAGGATTTGTTGGTGATGCCAGGTTGCCCCCAGAATCCAAGGGGCTGCCGCGGAATACGTCGGACGGGATTGTGAGACGTTGCCTCTACCCGCCTGGGGTAATGTTACGTTTTTCTCCGACATACATAGGTTTTGGACGCAGTTTAAGGTCATGCCCGGGACCGTTTATATTTTTAATTGATAATATAGCAGCTCCTCCTACTTTGAATTTATTAGGAGAAATTAGGTTAATTAATAGATTAGTTAGATTATTTATTTATTTTATAATTTTAATTTTTTTTATTTCTTTTTTTAGAGCAGCTTACAGTCTTTACTTATTTTCTTTTTCTCAACATGGGAAAAATTACTTAGGAATATATTCTTATCTGGTGATTTCAGTTCGTGAAAATTTATTTTTAATTTTACATTGATTGCCTTTGAATATGTTATTTTTAAAAAAAGATTTATTTTTTAAAAAAAAATAGAATTTAAATAGTTTAATAAGAATTTTGATTTGTGGGATCAAAGGTACTAGTTGGTTTTAAATTATAAATTTATTTAATGTTATTTATATTTTTTTACTGGTGTGTTCTTTAATTTTTTCAAGACTAAGTTTTTATTTATTAAATTTTTCTAAAGTTTATTTTTTAGAGTTTAATATTTTGGAGTTAAATACTTGTGTGGTTAATTTTATTATTATTTTAGATTGGATTTCAATACTTTTTTCAGGATTTGTTTTTTTTATTTCTTCTATAGTAGTAATATATAGAAAGAATTATATGGAAGGAGAAATTTATTTTAAACGATTTATTTTGTTAGTTTTAGGGTTTGTGATTTCTATAATATTCATAATTTTAAGACCTAATTTAATTTCCATTCTTTTGGGATGGGATGGTTTAGGTTTAATTTCTTATTGTTTAGTAATTTATTATCAAAATGTTAAATCTTTTAATGCTGGTATATTAACTGTTCTCTCTAATCAAGGTGATGTACTAATTTTACTAAGAATTGCTTGGATAGTAAAATATGGAAGTTGAAATTTTATATTTTATTTAGATTTAAATGATGGATTTATAAAATTTATTTTGTCATTAATAGTTTTAGCATTTTACTAAAAGGCTCAGATTCCTTTTTCGAGTTGGTTACCTGCTGCAATAGCAGCCCCTACCCTTTTCTGCTTTAGTTCATTCTTCAACTTTGGTTACAGCAGGGTTTATTTATTAATTCGTTTTAATATTTCTTTAAGGTTTTATGTTGATTTATTTTTTTCTTTTTTCATAATATTTAATTTAACACTATAAAAATTCGCTAAGTACATAAAAAATTTCATCTAGAGGCTTGTTTTTCAAAAGTTCCATGATTGATGTTGCGTTTCCAATTTGGATTGCAATTCAACCCCATAAGAAACAAGTTGCTTAGGTTCTGCTGTTCGTTGACTTATCAATTTTCCTAATTTTTAACAAAATCTAATGCCTGATCACACCAAGGACCAAAGGTTTCGATAGCGAATGGAACAAAGATCAAATTTTGTTCAATTAGGATCTGTACTTTCGAATTTTGACTTTTGCTTTTCTGCTACTTTGCCAGCACCACTACAAGATGATTTTAAATGTGAAGGGGCAATGTGTCTAAACAGGTCGCATCCCAAGTGAGACATTGTCCTGTAGTCCAGGGTTTAAAGTTATTCCGTCCGCACGTAAGTTGTTCTCTGATGACAGGCCAGTAGGCTCTAACCTGGCGGGGATTTTAACAGAGGAGAGAGCCGTAAAATAATGTTGTTGATCTCTGGTGTCGTGAAACCCTAGGCTTTTCGAGCAACAATCCATGTCTTCCGTATTCGTTAACTATAGTGCCCTTCGCCATATATTTTTTTGCAAATCTTCAAACTAAGGCGTAGACCGATTGCTATCCTAAAGGTGTTATTATCTAGGAGATACCTAACATCTAGAGGGTAACGCGTTAACCAAGAATTAGATTCTTTCCTTTCCAGAGCTTTTGCTATAAACTTCCACGTCCGATTTCATTGAGAGTTCGATATGATATGATCGATTACAATTTTATCCCAATTTTTTGAAGAGTGACAATTTTGGGTACAATCTTGAAGGTGTTAGACCAGTCTTCTAAACATTCAACTACATGTGCAGACATTGGTTCATCCAAGTAAAGTTTAACATCAAATTGACGAGCCAAGCATTTACATGTGCTGAAGATAAAAAATGGAAGATAGATATCTGAGAGGCTCCAATCCTCCATAATTGATCGGTAATGTTGCCTGAAGGTACGATTTTGGTGAGAAAGACGGTTGAAAAGAAATTCCAAAGCATTTTTAACGTGGTTATCAAAAGTGTTCACTAATTCTGGGTATTTCCATACTGGAGTGGTTCGTAAAATGTAAACCAGCTTTGGAACAGCAAAACAATTTCTAAGCAGGAAATAGCTGATATGATTCTTCTTAAGTTCCTTGAGCCGAGTTAGTAATAACTCAACATCCTCTATCTTTTAGGAAAACTTGTGAAATACAATTATCCGAAATTGGGGCTCTAACAAAGTCAAGTGCTTAACCCATTTGATTCCAGGAGATAGTTCTTCAAATTTTTTTTAAATCTTCGGAAATTGATGCAACAAAATATCTCGCATTTGCTTGGATTTACGTTTAGTCAATATTTTTGCAGTTTTTAATCAATTTACTGGTCTTGCATGTTGATTTATTAGATTTATCGGTATTATGACTATATTTATATCTGGAGTAGCTGCTAATCTGGAAAATGATTAAAAAAAAATTATTGCTTTATCTACTTTAAGACAGTTAGGGTTAATAATAAGAATTTTAGGTGTTGGAAACAATCTTCTAGCTTTTTCATCTTTTGACTCATGCTTTATTCAAAGCTTTACTTTTTATGTGTGCGGGTTCTATTATTCATTTAATGTTAAATTTTCAAGATATTCGTTTTATGGGTAATTTAATTAACAAAATACCTTTTACTTTAGTGTTTTTTAATTTAAGAAATTTATCTTTATGTGGTTTACCTTTTATATCAGGATTTTACTCAAAAGATTTAATTTTAGAATTTTATTCTTTTTCTTTATTTAATTTTATTTTATATTTAATTTTTTTAATTTCTTTAGGATTAACTATGTCTTATAGAGTTCGTTTATCAATTTTTACATTGTTTAGATCTATCAAATTTTTAAGTTTAAGTTCAAAAGAAGAGAGTAATTGTATATTGAAAAGAATAATAATTATATTTTTTTATAATTTTTCTGGGAGATGATTATTTTGAATAATTTTATAAATTCCTTTTTTTATTTTATTGCCTTATTTGATAAAAATTTCAGCTTTATTGTTTATTTTTATAGGATTTATTTTGGGAGCGAGGTTAAATAAAATAAATTTAAGATGATTTACTTATTTTTGAAGTTAAAGGTTTATCTATTTTTTGTTAATATGTGAAATCTAAGA
>JAIFOV010000397.1:0-10397 GCA_020654155.1 Novius pumilus | reverse complement strand
TCAATGGAAATATTTAGTTTACCTAACGGATACATTATATCTGAACGTGGTGAAACAAGCCCTTAATACTGGTTTGAATTTATGTAATCCTCCACCTTCTTTCGCCAATTGAACTTTTCTTTTCAATCACAGTTAACAGGATTCGAAAATTTTACCAGGGATTATCATTTTTTCTGAATGGAATTGAATCAGTCATGAATTTTCTTGGATCACTTTTTTTTATTTATAGAATCTTGTGGAAAAATTGGCATACATTAATTCGACGAACAAAAATTTCAGAACAAATTTTTCGAAGATAGGAGTGCATATCGATCCTGATTTTGATATGATCGTAAACCCAATTCACTCAAAACGCTTCTCTTCTTGGTTAGTAATTTTGTTGTATGGCAAAAATTCATATGTACCGGAATAGCATTTTCAATTATGGTAGTATTTATTCCTAAAACTTTCATTTCATTCAATTCGAACCACAACGTTCAAAAGCAAATGATAATATAAATGTATTAACTCCTATTGTATTTTTCATTCAACCTGACTCCTTAATCCCTTAATCCGATTGAGTCGCAAACAATTGTCAACAGTTCCATAATTGCATTTCACATCTCAACAGAGAATACACCTAATACACGTGGCAAATATTCCTTTTGTCGCTGACATAATAAAATTAGTCATGACGTAAGTCGCCTATACAACCTCCATTTGCTGTGGAACAAAGAAAACTCAATTTTCCCCCATTTCTCCCTCATTCAAATACAATGTACAATGCAGCCGAAGGAACAAGAAACCATCACGAGGCAACAGAATTTTCCATCTCTATTGACGCAATGTATGTGACGTGCGTATCTTTCGATAGGTTTTATTTTAAACGTATCCACGTAATTGAATATCGTTTCTATTCAGGTCGATGATTTCGATATCGGATGGTGAAATATAAATTAATAACAGAGTCAACAGGGTGGAAGTAAACGATCAACGTGACGTGAAAAAGGAAAATTGGTATTTAATTGAAAAGAGACGTTTATTAGTCTGAAACGCTCGCGATGAGCGAGTTATCGGAAATTCAATTTGAAGTTTCTATTACGTGCCGTGATTTTTTTTTTTACTTTTCGTTTCGTCCGCTCAACGGCAAATTGCCAAAATAACCGCCGCCAGCGGTACAAATGATGAAAGAAGTGCGAAGAAATCCGTCGTAAATTTTGCGTATCTCAGTGGTGTACGAAACGAGTAGCAATATAGCGCGGTTATAAAGCCGCAAATCCCGCGAGGAGTGCAGCGATAGCTTTTATTATCCGACGAATATTTCTGAAAGAGGCAAAAAACGAAGAAAACGGACCGTCGAGAATTTAAAACGGTTTCCTTTAATACCGCGAGGTCCATCAATCAAATTGTTCGGTCGTCGCATCGCAGCCCTTAATATTAAAATGCCCGTCGCGCCGTGCGGAAAAAGAAAAATGCCATTCTTGTAGGGGGTTCAAAAACGCCTTATCTGTGAATTTTTTTTGGGGAGAAGTCCTCTTAACCGATATCCGGTCGGAAATTGGCCGTTAACTTTGAATGAAACAATTTTTTACTTCTTGTTTTATTTTCACCGAAATCGTCGTATTGCTATTGGATAAAATAGGAATTTCCGTACAGTTCGAATATTTGTTTTTTTTTCGAACTGAATTCTGCTACAAAATGGTATTTTAATATTAAATGAAACGTTTCGACAATGCATTTGCCACGCCGTCCGTCTGGTAATCGAACAATAGCTCGTAGGGACATAACGAACCTGGTTATTTTTCAAATAGTATTTCAGCGAAATTGGATATGTATGTTTGCGATCGCCATTCGCTTCAGGTATTCTGTATGAGTTTTCGATAATTCTCATTGAATTATTAATTTGTCGGTGTAATTATTTTGGTCAATTCGCTTATTTACCACGTGAATGGATGAATGCGGCGGCAGCCATTCCATTTGGTGGAAAGCTTTTCGAAAAATTTCTATCCGCTTAAAATTATTCGGTGAATGTCCCGCATTGCATACTTCTGAATATCTAATATAACGCAATGATCTTTTCTCGCAGGCACTTTCTAATTCTTCATCTCGTTTCATCAAAATTGCCTTTGAATACTTCATAACGCTATATCCAAAAGTCATTTAGATCGATATTAACAGAAATTAGGGTTTTAATTATTCCAATTGTTTTGATTGAGCTGAAGACATGTCGATATGAACAGCAAATTTCAACGCATTTCTGTATTTTGTATTCTCATAAATATCGAAAAGACAAAGCACATCAGGCTATTTGGGAGTGCCGACAAAAATGAAAACTTGAAAATTTAGGTATATATTTCTTCAATAATCGAAATTGATTTCAAAAGTTTTTTCTGTTTATTACTCAATACTCGGCTTTTAAAGAATCATAATAAAGTAGGGGAAATACTAATTAATTACACTTTCAAAATGAATTTAATTAATGGGATAATTTAACACGAAAAATTTTCACTAATCTATGTGGCAACACGATGATTTCTACATCAAAAATTTGCATTAATTCACGCATTTAAAATAACGGTGGTCACGTATTTCGCAAAAATATTTGTTATGAGGTGAAGTTTCGATAAAAGATCAGAGTGCAAGAAATTGATATTTCATTTACATCATTATGATTCTTTAGATAACGAGTATTGAGTAATAAACCGAAAGAAAATTTCAAATCGAGTTTTCTCAAAACCTGTGCATCTGGGCTATATGACACAAGGGCACTTTTCTGCAAGAAAACATATCATAGTTCATGAATTTGATGCATACCTTGTAAAAAAATAAAAGGTAAAAAAGTTTTCAGTAAAAATAACCTTTACCCCCCCCCCCCAATAAGATACGCCTATGTTTGACATGAGTTATGTAAATAAAATATAAACACCCTTTATTAATAATCCTACCTTTTAAGATAAGAATATCGGTATTTCATAATATCCATTCAGGGATCCAAAAATATCCATTAGGAATTAAAAACAACTTCTATTGTTAAAATAGTATATAAGACAAATCGTCAAAGATAAATATAAGTTTACTTCTGTCACTCTTCATGAACTGTTCTCCGAGTTAAGTTCGGTTATATTTAATACGTTATATTATATTTACTGAATAAGTTCCAATAAAATTAAATTTTTTATTGAACTCGGAATACAAAAACAAAATTGGCGCAGTCGGTAGGATTCGGGAGTGAAAAAGCGGCATTTGTGTGCAAGATTCCACTTTGGTCTCAACCATTTACCCAGAATTCAAAGGATCTACGTGAAGAAACAGAAGACTTCAAAGAAAAACCGATTCCGGAGTGAAAAAGCGGCATTTGTGTGCAAGATTCCACTTTGGTATCAACTACTTTTTACTTGAAGACTACAAGCAAAATTGTGAGTATTGAGCATCCTTCAATTTCCCTTTCTATTCCAATAACTAATCAAATAATTTTTATAATACAATTATAATTTATAATCATGGTTAGTATTCAAGCTGCGAAAGAAATTGCTCACACTCTAAAAGAATTCACTGGACGCAGTGAACATTTAGAATTTTTTGTTAATTCAATTGATAAATTCTACGAGAGATATGGAAGAACTACAGATAATAGTCTGAATGAATTTGTGTTTTCTGTTATTTGCTCGAAAATTGTTGGCGAAGCTGGTGATTTTTTACTATGCCGACCAGATTTAAATACATGGCCAGAAGTAAAACAATCCCTTCGAAACAAATTTGGAGATAAAGTAGACAGACATGTTCTTCAACAACAATTCATTTTTATGAATCGTAATAAAAATGAAAATATAATTGATTTCTTAGAAAGATTAAAACTAGCTAAAATGCGTTTGAATTTGAAGATAAATAGCGATCTCCATATTAATGCAAACACAAAAATAACTTTGATTGATCAAAATGAAATCACAGCAGTAACTATTCTCATGGCAAATGCAAATCATGAACTTAAAACATTACTCATGTTAAGGAGACCACAAAATATTGACGAAGCTACTGAGCTAGTCATAAATCATTCACTGTTAGAACAACAAATCAATTTAAGACAAAACCATCCATCACATCAAACACAGTCACACCATAAAAATTACTACAAAAATCATCATCAAAATTATTCAAATTCTAATACAAGAGAACCTAATCATCATAAATTTCAACATCCCTCAAATTATTTCAATCAGAGACATAACTCAAATTTTCCCAGTCAACCAATACAATTTGAAAGACGGCAGATACCTCCACAAAGATACCCCACTAATGAAGAAGTATTTGGGAAGCCAAAAAATGTTTTTGCACCAAAAAATCAACCAATAACAAGTAAACCTGAACCCATGTCAACAACGAGTAGACAACCTTCATATAGGTCTTTTAATAATCGACATAATAATAATTATAATCATAATAATTATAATAACTATCAGCCGAAATTTATTGCTGAAGAATTAACCAATGTTCAAATATCACAAAATAATGAAATTAAAGATTATGAACAAGAAGAACAATTAATGAATAGTAATACTGATAAACAAAATACGTTTCAACAGGATTTTCACTTAATGGGCAGAAACGAAGAAAACACTTAAATTTAAATAATTTTATTCCAAATTCATTACCATTTATTTGTATAAAAAATCCCCCGATTAAACTACTAGTAGATACAGGCTGTCATCCATCTCTTCTCAGACCGTATATAGCTGAAAAATATTATCCGGAAAGAATATATAAAAACGAAACACCGATAATAACTTGTAACGGAGAAAGTAAATCTTTAACAAAAGCAAATATTCCCATATTTTCAGAATTTTTCCCAATAAAATGTGATATTGAATTCACTCTTTTCGATTTTCACGATTACTTTGACGGAATCATCGGTATCCGAGATTTAAGAAAATTAGCTTTAAATATTGATATAAGTAATAAAATTTTATTTAATGACATCGTAAAAATTCCACTTCACTATAGGAAAGATTTCAGTTCACAAAAAATCGAAATTCCTCCTTCTAGTTCAATACTGAGAAAAGTAAATACAATTCTACCAGATGGAGAATATATCCTATCACACATAGGTAATGGTAAAATAGAAATACCTGAATCACTTTTAAAAGTAAAAGATAATTATTGTACAATTGAATTTATTAATGTAACAAATGAAACGCAATTATTAGAAATCCTTTCCTTCAAAAATATTGTCAAAAATATTTAAATTCCCAATATGAATGTTTTCATATCGAAAATCTGACAACACCGTTAAAAGATCAAAATAACAGATTCGATCTTTCCAAAATAAGAACAGATCACATGAACAAAGAAGAAAAAAATGCAATAAGAAATTTGATATTAAAATATAAAAATATTTTTTATGATTCTTCAGAAAAATTAACGTTTACCAATCAAGTAAAGCATGAAATAAAAACAACTGATGAATTACCAGTATATACAAAATCATATAGATATCCTTATATACATAAAGAAGAAGTTCAAAAACAAATAGCAAAAATGCTTGAAGATGGAATAATAAGACCATCACAATCGCCCTGGAGCTCACCGATTTGGATCGTACCAAAAAAAATAGATGCTACTGGAAAACAGAAATGGCGTATTGTTGTTGATTACAGAAAAGTTAATGAAAAACTATCGATGATAGATACCCTTACCTAATATAACTGATATTCTAGATAAATTAGGAAGATGTCAATATTTTACTACATTGGATTTAGCTTGGGCTTCCATCAAATTGAAATGCATGAAAATTCAATTGATAAAACAGCATTCAATGTTGAAAATGGACACTACGAATATGTACGCATGCCCTTTGGTCTTAAAAATGCACCGGCAACATTTCAAAGAGTAATGGATAATGTATTAAAAGGATTACAAGGAAAAATATGTTTAGTTTATATGGATGATATAATAATATATTCCACATCACTTCAAGAACATATAAGTAATCTCAAATTAATATTTGACAGAATAAAAGAAGCTGGGTTACAAATACAACTTGATAAATCAGAATTTCTCTGCAAAAATGTTGAATTTTTAGGACATATAGTAACGCCAGATGGAATAAAACCAAATCCGAAAAAATTAGAAGCTATTGAAAAATTTCCTATACCGAAAACAGCCAAAGAAATAAAATCATTTTTAGGCCTTGTAGGTTACTATAGAAAATTCATAAATAATTTTGCTAAACTCACAAAACCTTTAACAGAATGTCTAAAAAGGATAAAAATAATACATACATCAGAATTTTTAGATTCATTCCATACATGTAGAAAAATCTTGATGAATGAACCTTTACTTCAATATCCTGATTTCTCTAAATCATTTAATCTCACAACAGATGCGTCTAATTTTGCCATAGGAGCAATTTTATCACAAGGAACGCCTGGTAAAGATCTCCCAATAGCTTATGCTTCAAGAACTCTCAATCCAGCTGAAATAAATTACAGCACTATAGAGAAAGAGCTTTTAGCGATCGTTTGGGCAGTTAAATATTTTAGACCCTACTTATTCGGTACTAAATTTAAAATAATTAGTGACCACAAACCCCTTCAATGGTTATTCTCTTTAAAAGATCCTAATTCAAAATTAGTTAGGTGGAGATTAAAATTAGAAGAATATGATTATGAAATTATGTATAAAAAAGGAAGAAGTAATACTAATGCAGATGCATTATCACGAGTGGAAATAAACCCAATAGAAACAACAGATTTTCCCGATGATATATCAATGATAGTAAATACTCCGAAAGAATCAGATGCTACTTTGAATGAAGAAGAAGCTGATGAAATCTTAAATTATTTAAATTCAGATAAGAATCTTATATCACATGCAGAAGAACAAACTAAAAATAATCAAATCCAGAGTGATAATAATACAATACATTCTAGTCATGAAACTCCCATTATGGAATTATCATACACAGAAAAAGCAATCAATAATTATAAAAATCAAATTATTTTAACATATGCGAAAACCAATGAATATAGAGTAACTAAAGAAAAAATATTTGATAAAATCAGAATACATGTTTTTCTCTCAATTGATAATATAGAATCAAATATTATACAATTAGTTAAAGAATATATGATACCTAAACAAACATATTGTTTTCTATTTAAAGATAAAAAAATAGAAATTACTTTCATTAGAATTTTACAGAGAACATTTAAGAATAATTCATTCAATCTATTCATTTCTAATAAATTATTGACAGATGTAATTGATAGAGAAGATCAACTTATGAAATTGAAATTATACCATGAAACAAAAACAAGTCACCGTGGAATTCAAGAAAATATTAATGCAATAAAAAATAATTTCTTTTGGCCTAATATAGATCAAGATGTTCGAAATTATATAAATACATGTGAAATTTGTCAGAAATGTAAATATGAAAGACATCCTAATAAGCTTGTTTTCAAACCAACTCCATTTGGATATGAACCCTTTGATCTTATTTATGCTGATACTTTCAAAACTCATGGACAATATTTTCTAACTTTAATAGATAGCTTTTCAAAATTTGCTCAAGCATACCCGATCAAAAACTTGTCAGCAATAGAAATCGCTAATAAACTAATTAAATATTTTAGTCACTTTGGAATACCAAGAAAAATTACTACTGATAATGGACAAGAATGGAAAAATGAAACAATACAGGCTCTATGTAAACTTCATCATATTGAAATACATTATACTACTGCATATAATCCTAATAGTAACAGTCCTATTGAAAGATTTCACTCAACTTTATCAGAAATAATTTTGACTTTGAAAAATTCTAGACCGAGTGAAAATGCAGAAACTTTAGTAGATTATGCTCTCTTATCATATAATAATTCAGTTCACAGCACTACTGAATATACGCCCTTTCAAATAGTAAGAGGAAGATTAGATTATAAAAATCCATCTGAATTAGATGATAATACTAAAAAAATTATCAAATAAGAAATGAAGATTCTCACCCTTCTAACAGGACTAACCATAATAAAAGCATTAGAAATAACGGAACTCAAGAATCCAATTCTACCAATCTACCGGGGACAAGCAAAAGTTATCATAACTAAACATACGTTCCTATATCATGTTAACCTAACCCATCTAGAAGAATCCCTAATTCAAATCAAAACAACACTAACACTCATAAAAAATGACATTATTAAACAAAAACCTGATCATTTTTCTATAATTATTTTGAACAAAATAAACAATGTGCAAACTTTAACAGAAGTAATAATCAATAAGATAAATTCATTTTTTGAACTCACTAGAATGAAAAGAGGACTTTTTAATAGTATTGGAAAAATACAAAGATGGCTATTTGGTACTTTAGATTCAGACGATAGAGAACATATCAGAACATATTTGTCAACTTTATATACCAATCAAAAAATTGAAAATAATGATTTGAAAGAACAACAAAGCTTTCTTAAACAACTTTCGAGTACATACGATGACGTCTTTAAAAATCTTTATGAAAATCAGAAAACTTTGGAAATTCAGTTGCAAGGATTAAATAAAGAAATGAATAATTTTATAAAAATTAATCATGCATTCTCACTTTCAAATATAATAGATAATACAATTATGCAACTTCAAACTATCCAACATATTGTGATTAATTTAGAGAATGCAATTTCTTTTGCAAGAATGAATATTTTGCATAGTTCAATAATAGAACCTTCTCAGTTGAAAATCATTCTTAATAAATTAAATGAACTTTATGGTATAGATAAAATTCCTAAGATGATAAATTTAATGAACTACTATTCACTTTTCTCAACACAAATTTTAATTGAGAAGAGAATAATTTTATTTAAAATTCATTCACCAATAATTTCATCACATTTCAAATATTTTCATCTGTACCCAATTCCTCTCAAAAACCAAACTATAATTCCTGAACAACCTTTCCTGTTGCTCAATACTGAAGACTACTGGACAACAGCGGAACAATGCCCAGAAATCAAAAATCAATTCTTTTGCCTTCAAGAAAACATACATAAAGAACAACCTTGCCTAGCAGATTTAATAAGAAGTGGCCGAAATTCCTGTAATGCAACAAGAGTACAGTTCCATGAAACTACCGTTATGCAAATCAGCACGAAAGATGTATTAGTGATACCTGCTCAACCAACAAATATCCAATCAACTTGTAAAATCGAAGGAATTTACAAAATTATTCACCCTTGCATCATTTCGATGGATGAATGCAGTCTACTGATTAATGGAAAATACTTTCAACCAGAACGAGTGAATCAAGAAGAAATAATCTTCGAGTTGCCTATAATCGAATTACCTGAACAAGAAGAGGAAGAAATCGTCTACCACATGAAGAAGGTCAATATAGATGATATCCACCACATCAAGAATTTGGCTCAAAATCTTCACCTGATGAAGCTGGATACAAATCCGAACTACAAACATCCTTGGATCAACACAATTATCATTATATTAATTTTTGTATTTGTATTTATATTAAGTTCTTTTTATTTACGTTTTAAGATTTTAAGAAAAAAACAAAAAGTTTCAGGCAACGAGACAATGAGTCAACCCTCATTTTCCTCTCTTAAGGAGGGAGGAGTTATGTGAATAAAAATAAACACCTTTTATTAATAATCCTACCTTTTAAGATAAGAATATCGGTATTTCATAACATCCATTCACGGATCCAAAAATATCCATTAGGAATTAAAAACAACTTCTATTGTTACAATAGTATATAAGACAAATCGTCAAAGATAAATATAAGTTTACTTCTGTCACTCTTCACGAGCATTTCTCCGAGTTAAGTTCGGTTATACTTCGTATTGTATGTACTGAATTAGTTTCAATAAATTTTAATTTTTATTGAACTCGGAATAAAAAAACAAAATTCATTCGAATCCACTTAAATAGTTGTAAAACTCGCATAAATTATGTGTTGAACCTCATTATTCTAAGATTGCAATCATTGCTAATTAAATTCTCTATTCAAAAATTCAATTAACGGTATATTTTTAACATCAACAAAATCATTGGCAAATCATTAAATCGTTTCGAAATTCCATGTTGGAGTAATGCCATTGACAACGTACACAAAATTTTCATGAACAATTGGACAATTGGAATTTTCATCCACAATTTCAACATTCCTTCCATGTGTTTTTTGATAGGAAATAATGATGAGTAGGTATAACAAATATAGGATGCCTGATTGAAAGCAACCGCACCTTCGGAGCTGCCAGGTGTAAGCAGCATAATTTTTATAACGTTAGTGGTGGTTTATATTTCTAACCATTCAAATTGAAGTCTACCGTACCGACGGCAAAAATACCGAACTGATCTACGAAAAACAGCCACCAACGAGACTTAGCGCGCATCAAACCAATCACGTATAC
>JAIFOV010000868.1:0-10488 GCA_020654155.1 Novius pumilus | reverse complement strand
GTGTCAAATGAAAATAATCCATACCAAGTTTTAGCCCTTTAATTCAAACTGCGTTCGAGATTTTCACAAAAACCTGTTTTTTCGACTTTAATTTTATTATCATACTAAAATTCGGAATTAATCAATGGTGATTTTTTTTCTTATTCTTAGTAGTCTGAGGCATGAAAAAATCGTATGATCATGATTTTTCAACGAAAAGTCGATTTTTAACGAATGAAAGAAAATTAAAATCATTTTCTTAAGGGGTTTTGAAATCTGTCAATCACCAAAACTTGTCAGAACATGTCTTTTATACCCCTTTACACTCAGGAATTTTTTCAGATTTTTTAAAACGGTGAAACAACGTTAAAAAAAATTAAAAACTCATTTTTTTTCCGAAATTCTGCATTTAACACACTTTTATTTTTTATCTGCTAGAAAAAATACGTAGAAAATTATTTTTTACCAAAATATCTCTTTAAAAGATAAATATAATAAATCAGAAACATAAAGTATGTTAAAAGGCTATTAATAATTCAAAACACACTTGGAGGTGAATTTTATATTTTTCGAGACAACTGAGAATAATTTTGAATTAGGATACAATAAAAATAAAAATTATAATCAACATAATAACTTGATTAGTCTTCATCACTGTCTTGATTTACTACGACATTAACTTTCTCATCGATGAACAGACGGCTAAGTATCTCAGCAGGTTTTACAATTTTAGCTAAATATCGAGCGCAAGATAAATAATAAATAATAGCAGCAATGTGTGAGCAACATCCAACCGTACGTCTACCATTTGCACAGTCACAACAATATCGAGTTATTCCAGAGATATCATTCTTGTCCGGCTGATATCCAATAAAACAACGATATGTTTTTGAATTAATATGTCGAGATCTAACTTCAAATTTTATAATATTAGGAGTGATCAGTAAACAATGAAGCTTCAACATTCCGTTTTCATCCATCATTTCAGCTAAGTACGACACCGCTTGAGATATTTGATATGATCCAATAAAAAGAATTTTGAGTTCTTGTTCCGTTAATTCAGGAAAATCAGTTAATAAATCTGAAGTTATCGTTGCAAAAGGAACTTTTCGTCTTGCCCAGCAATTAGTTCCTACCTCCGAGGCTAAGGTATTGTGCAAAGAAAGTGTAGTTTGGTGCAACTTCACTTTTTTGTCTACAGCTGAATTGGAACTTGTGCCCAATTCGTTGATAACTTGAAACTTGTGTTCAATTTGTTGCCGAATCAAAACTTGTGTTTGGGTACGGGTGGTACGTAGTGGCAACGGTGAAATGGATCGAACTTGTGGAGTTGAGTGACTGATTTATTTTTACTAACTATTATTTATATACTACATATTAACGCAAACTATTCTACAAAGTGGGGTCCGCGGCAGGATGTCGTCATATGGCGTGACCGGCCAATGTACGACCGGAAAATGCTGACTTTCGGTGCAAAGAATTCGGCTTTTCCGGTGGTCTGATCGAACTGGACGACGAACTTTCCACTTTGAATTTGACCTCTGTTCACGTTGTGAACAGGTATTATCATGGTTTTTTCTTGAGTTCATGGTAGCAATAATTTTTTCTGAATGATCGAGATCAGAATCAAGTCTTGTACCAAATTCATTTTTCAAAAAACAAGCTATTCTGCAAAAAACACTTGGCTTCGGAAGCAATTTGTTGTCCAATTTATGATCTAAAAGCCTATACTTCTGTTTAATTATGCCATGTACTGTTTCAACAACCCAACGGACTTTGGTAATGAAACGGGATTCATTTGATTCATTTGTGGTTAGTTGATTACGTTTTCCTTTAAGGGCAGGCATCGACACTTTGAAGCCTGATGTTTCTAAATGTACTATCACATCCCGAAAGCCACGATCAACTACAATGATGTCATCTTTCTTCAGCAACTTAATCAGCCCATGTGGGTCATTTAGAATGATTTTCATTATCTCAGCATCGTTCATATTCGCTGTGTATAGCCCAAGCATGTCTATAACGAAACCATTTGTAGTGCATATCGTGAATGGTTTGCACAGCGGGACTTTTTTTTGACCAGAATATGATTTCCTCTGATATTCATTATTTGCACTTTTTTGATGACGAATATATGTACCATCGCAAATGAATATCAACTGGTCATCTCTTACTTGGTACAACTTTTTAGCAGTATTTGATGTATTGGCGAGTAATATCTCCCGGCTGATAGCATGGATTCCAAAATACTGAGGCAAAAAATCTTTTTCAAACGATGATATTACTTCATCACAATAGTCTAACACCATTCGTTCTCGCGCTAAACCAAAAACGGGAGATATCACTGCGTTTGGCGGTTGAGCAATTGCCGAGAATTTTAAGTCTGATTGGTAGGACGATTTTAATTTTTTTTTTTCGCGGTTCTGCGGATTCTTGTAGGTCTACATTAGAATGGACACTTTTAAGATAACATTTCATATTCGAAGTATTTCCTGATGTTCTTAATCTTTTTGAGCAAATATTACAAGTAACGAACCCGGGTTGGCCTTCGCATTTAGTGAAGTATTTCCACAAAATACTTTTAGGGGCCATATTTCCTGAAGATTTCACTATGAGACGATAAATAGTGAATATATCGTCAGCAGAAGATTTTACTTACTTGTTATCGAAGTATATGTTTTTCGTCGCGATTCCTGAATTGGATTTATCGAGTTTTCTTACACGACGATTGGATTTTAATTAAAAAATCACCAACGAATTTGTGATGTCCGAATATCTTAAGAAAAACTGGTTGATGAGAACGATGTTTAATTTTCAACTTTCTATACGAAAATTTCATTTACTCTGGTTGTTTGCCTTATATCTACTTACAATTCAACAAAAGTAGGGTAGAAACTTTGGGGTGATGGAAAAAGTGGGTAGAGAAACGGTAACTGGTAAATATAGGAAATTACGAACGGGAACAAGATCATAAATATTTATTGAGGTAAGAATGGAGGATTAGATGCTGAATATTTCCTAAATAATAAATTTAAGCGCCTTAACTGCTTTATTGCCGATAAGACGCGCCATTTTCAAAGGAGTGTAAACACAATGTCTGTACCGATCGACAACATGTTTCCCTATTATTAAAACTGTTAACCCAGGTCTGCGGGAATTCCTAACAGTATATACATATATTGTGCGCGAGAAAATAGCTAAATTCAATGATTATGTCAACTTAGAAAAAAATCTTATATCTTTAAACGAGCAATTCTTGTATATTTATATATATATAATCGGAATCTCGAAAACGGCTGCACCGATTTTCATGAAATTTGGTATACAGGGGGATTTGGGGACGATAAATCGATCTAGCTAGGTTTCATTTTTAGAAAACATCGTTATAACCGTGTTTTCGGGCATGAAAAATTTAATACGAGTGTGACATCTATTGCCGAATAGTAATACTATTATGAAAACCTGTTGGGGTATTACCGACACAGCAATACTAAAGCTACTACAGATGGCGTTGATATGCTTTGGTTTGAGGTTAGACCAAGAAAATGAATTATGTAAAAAATAATGTGAAATTGAAAATATGTGTCATTTTAAAATGGAAAATCTTCATGAAAATAGTCAGGTTTCCGCTCGTCCCTCACGTGCTGCTAAAGTAAGGTGTTTGCAAAACTTAACTAACATTATACAGGCAGAAAATCTTATGATTTAGATGTTTCACGAGAACGTGCAGCACAACGTGTGGCCGCTGAGAATGTGGAACAACGACGACGACGTTTGGAAGATTTGCGACAGCGTGCGTCACAACGTGTGGCCACAGAAAATGAGGAACAACGACAGCGACGTTTGCAAGATTCGCGGCAGCGTGCATCACAACGTGGGCCACAGAAAATGAGGAACAACAACAGCGACGTTTGCAAGATTCGCGGCAGCGTGCGTCACAACGTGTGGCCGCTGAAAGTGATGAGCAACGAGAACAATGTCTAAAAGATTTGCGGCAGCGTGCATCACAACGCGTGGCCGCTGAAAATTACGGACAGCGAGAATACCGATTAGAAGAACAAAGGCGTCGAGACGAAAGACGTCGTAGGGCATTAGAACTTAATGATTATTTACCAACATATAAATGTGCCGCTACTGCAGCTGTGCAATATCACGCCTTAGGAGCATTTAATATTTTGTGTATCCATTGTGGTGCATTGCATTTCGCTGAGGAACGCGTTTCTAATCGTATAAATAGAAATTCTTTTGGTGACTGTTGTTTGCATGGGCGAATTTTAATGGAGAAACCAAAATTTTCAAATGAATTAATACGTCTCTTTTTAAACCCTCACCCACTTTCGAAAGAATTTCATAAAAAAATAAGAAACATAAACGCATCTTTTGCTCTAGCATCCTTTAATGTAGAAGATGACAGAACAATAAATAGCCATGGCATTTACAGTTTTATCATTTGCGGACAGATTTATCATAAAATGAATATGACAGCTCACCCGACGCAGAATGATGTTGGTGTCTTTGAGCGGCCACAGTACGGGCAACTATACTTTTTAGATCCTGATGAAGCCGTTAATGAAAGAGTTAATCATCCACTTAACTCTGGAATTACTACCTCAATCATGAAGTTATTGGAGGTCATCATTCGAGCGCAAAATCATTATGTACAGGGATATATAATGATGCGAGAAGTAGAGGACGAAATGAATCAGTTAACTACTGCACAAGGGTTACCCCCAGCATACGTTAAGCTTTTATTTAGACTTCCAGATCAAGCTGATCACAGAAGGTTTAATATACCGGCGTGTAATGAGGTTTGTGCAGTTTTCACACTAAATGCTGATCAAAGCTTTCCAGAAAATGAAATGATTGTTCACCAGCGCAATAAAAACATTGTTTTTTTAAAGAATATTGATAAGCGAGTCGAGCCATTTACTTAACCATTATTTTACCCAGCCGGCACGGATGGTTTTAGCCCAGATTTGCAGTTACAAACGCCTTATACCAGCCGCAATCATTTAACTCGGCTTGAACTGGCACAATACAGACTTTCATTTCGACCAGAGTTTGTAAAGTTTTTAACAGATTCTCCATCAACATTTCATCAACCCGATGTACGGAACTTCTATTTAATGCACTGCATTTTGGAGGCCGATTATTTCAACAATATGTAGTGGATACTTACATTCGTGTAGAACGTGACCGCATTCAATGGATAAAATATAACCAAAATAAGATTCTAGCTGAACAATATATGGGAGTAACCAGTTTTATTAATCAACTTGCCGAAAAAAAAAACGCCACAGTTGGTGAAAAGATTATTTTACCTTCCTCTTTCCTGGTTCAACAAGGTATTACACGGAAAATTTTGAAGATGCAATGGCTATTGTTCGACGGCTTGGGTCACCTGATTTCTTTATCACTATGACATCCTAACTGGCCAGAAATAAAACAGGCATTGCAAATAAATTAAGAAGATGGCACAGTCTTGCAATAGCTTCCACAGGATCGTCCTGATATCGTGGCTCGAGCTGCTAAGTTAAAATTTAACCAAATAATAGAAGATTTAGATAAAAAACAAGTCTTTGGCAAGATATCGGCTTTTGTGTACACTATAGAATTTCAGAAACGAGGATTACCACACATGCATTTGCTTATAATTATGATATCTGATGACAAGATTCATCAACCGGAAGAGCTAGATGACTTGATTTCATCCGAAATACCCGGAAATGATGACTTAGAGTTAAGAGAATTAGTACTCAAATGGATGATTCACAACCCATGTGGCGATTTGAATACCAATGCAACGTGTATGGTACATAAAAACGGAAGAACAAAATGTAGATTCGATTGTCCAAAATCGTATCAGGAAGTTACATCTTTGGTAGATGATGGTAAATCAAATTATCGACGACGCTACAATCCGCAGTTGGACCCTCATAGTCCCCAATTTTCACACGAACATGCAGTTTATCGCAAATACATGAACGGTCGTCGTATAACACGAGATAATCGGCATGTAGCCCCCTACAACGCATATTTATTGAAAAAATATAATTGTCATATTAACGTTGAGTACGTAGGGAGTATTTTGGCTGTGAAATATCTTTATAAATACATTTATAAAGGACACGACTGCGCATCGATCAAAGTTGTAGAAGAACAAAGGACGCTGATTTATAATGAAGCAAATACATACATTGAAGGACGTTGTGTCACGCCACCAGAAGCATGCTGGCGATTATTTGCTTTTGAGATTCAAAAAAAAAGTCATAGTGTCCAACGACTGGATATCCACTTACCAGGACAATATCGGATTGGAAACTTAGATCGAATTCATGAAGATTTAGCTGACATTGGCCAAAGAGGGTCTACTCTGGAGGCTTATTTTAAGCACAATGCAGATATTAAAAGACATAATCAGTCAAGCGATGTCTCACGTCAATATCATTTTTATTGTCAGATGCCTGAAAACTTTAAATGGATTGGAAGGTCTAGCAAATGGGAGCCAAGAGTTCGCTGTTTGCGAGTCATTGGTAGAATTCACAATGTGAATTTCGTTTCTCAACCGGAACTTTACCACTTGCGATTATTACTATTTCATGTAAAAGAAGCAACAAGTTTTGAAGACCTTCGAACCGTAACAGACTTCCAATATCAGACGTATAAACAAGCTTGCTTAGCACGAGGCTTGACTTATGATGATCAACAATGGATAGAAGGATTACGAGAATCTGCATTATCTAAAATGCCCGTAGCAATGAGAAGTCTTTTGTTCAAATTTTAATTTACGGATCTCCTGAAATTCGAAAGCGTCTGTGGGAAATATTTAAAGAAAATTTGTCAGAAGATTTAATATATGCAGCCCGGCAAAATGGACAGTCTATAGAAAATGCAATTAATCGCGGCTACAGAATTATCGCAAAAAAATTAAACACTGAAGCAACAGAAGGTCGCAATTTTCAATACTGGGTACGAACTTTTGGCTTTGAGGACATTAATTACGATCTTGAAGATAATCAAGAAAATTCGAACACGGATGAATCAGCAGCATTAGGAGAGCAAATGTACCAGTTACTAAAAGGTAAACAAATTGAAATCGTTAATTCCATTCTTCAATCTGTTAATAGTACAGTTTCTGAAACGAAATGCTTCTTCATTGATGGTCCAGGGGTACTGGAAGACATTCATATATAAAACTTCATACTACATGCTGACTGGAAAACGATACAAAGTAAAATGTATGGATTTTACCGGAATTGCTTCCATATTGTTGCCTAATGGACGTACTTCTCATAAAACTTTTGGACTAAAAGTACCACTGACACCAGTTTCAGTTTCAAGTATTACACCTAACTCTTCTAAAGCGAGACAATTAGCAGAAATAGATATTTTTCTTATGGATGAGGCTCCGATGCTTCCTAAATATGGTTTGCAGAACATTGATCAACTTTTGCGATCTATTGGCAATTCGGATCTCCCTTTCGGTGGCAAAGTAATAGTACTAGGAGGAGATTTTCGCCAATGTCTACCCGTGCAGCCGCGTGCTAATAAAACTGAGTTATTAGATCTTTCTATTAAGCGATGCTCCTTATGGTCCGTTTTCAAGACTTTCAAACTAGAAGAAAATATGCGTGTTGATATAGAGCAACGACAATTTGCTGATTATTTACTAAAATTAGGCAACGGCGAACTGACCCTAAATACTATGGAAGAAATTCAGTTGCCACAGAATATTATTTCAAACAACAATCTTATTGATGAAGTATTTGGTAATTGCTTAGCTAATGGAAATTATGAGAGTATGAAAGACAGAGCAATACTCGCGCCACTTAACAAAGATGTTGAAAAAATTAATGATGATATAGTTGCCAAACTTCCCGGAGAGTACAAAATATACAATAGCCATGACTCAATTAAAGATCAACCTGAAGGAGCAGTCGAATTTACAACAGAATTTCTCAATAGTGTCAACATTTCAGACTTGCCCCCACACGAACTAAAATTGAAAAAAAATGCGTTAATAATGTTGTTGCGTAATTTGGACTTATCAGAAGGGCTATGCAATGGTGTAAGACTCATTGTAACAAGTTTGTGCAATCACATAATAAAGGCAAAAATTGTTACTGGTGAACAATCCGGCAAAGAAGTACATATACCAAGGATAACCCTCGACTCATCAAAAGGACAACTAGGATGCACTATGCAGCGTCACCAATTTCCCGTTAGATCTGCATTTGCCGTGACTGTCCACAAATCCCAAGGGCAAACATTCGAATCTGTTGGGGTTGACTTAAAATCCAGTCCGGTCTTCATCCATGGCATGTTATATGTAGCATTTTCTAGAGTTAAGCGACCAACTACGTTAAAAGTCCTTCTTCCAAATGAAAATCATCAACATACGCGTAATATAGTATGGAAGGAAGTATTAGGTTAAGACCCGATATCATTTAATTAAAATAAAATTGTGATGATAAGGTACCTACTTACGTTATTTCGATAAACTGTAAAAAAGTAAGTACTTATTTCTAATAAATGAAATTGCACTCGTGATTTATTTTACTTAATTAACCGTTCATATTTTTTGTTGCTATGTCGGTAATTTTTACACACTGTATAAAATTCCAAAAAACAAGGTTTACAAAAAAAAATAACCGAGCGAAGCTCGGTCACCCAGGTACTTAACTTTATACGACGAATGACGATCACATCAGGTTTATTCTCCGAGAACAGGAAAGGAAATGGAATTGGGCATCGAGCATTGGGTATTTGTTATTATTTCAGGAACTGACATAATTTTTCGATACTGCATTTGTGCCATCTTGAGAGGAACATTTATCGGTAATCTTGGAAGGACCGACACATACGTGCGGCGGCGGCGTTGATCGTTTATGGTCGCGCCGCAGCCGCTCTGTCAATGCACACGACACCGGCGATAAAAATTGGGTAGATTATCTGATATAAAAATAATCGCCGAGGTCCAAGATTCTTATCGTGCTAATTTTTTTCATTTCGATCGCACTTCAGATCCCAAATTTCAGGGTATTCTCGCACAGCGTTTATAAATCGTTTTCTATCTATGGACATGGTTTTTTCATGCTCAACAACTTTCATGCAGATCATTTTCAAGGACTAGGTTTATCGAGTGCAGAAATTAAACAAAGTCGATTTTCATCTCCTTTTCAGCCTTTATATTTAAGCCGCTTTTTTTTGGCTCCTAAACGACTCTTGTTTACGTTATTTAGAACTTCCATTCTCCTAACAATTTTTCTAGCTTAAATGACAAGTTGCTGCCAATATATCTGTTTCCGTACGAATACGCATTCTCTCTCGTTGGGATCAAAATAAACTCTTCGAAAATAAGTAAAAAAGTGAAGGTACAACCTGGCGAATCCTCTTAAGGAACTGAGTCATATTATCAATGAGGAACATATCTTGGATGAAGAATTGATAAATAATTTTCGTCGGTTTAATTCAATTTTCCTGAATTAAAACGAATTCATTCAATCAACACTTAATTGATTAAACATGTATCAACTCTGAATATAATTTTTACTAACACATATAAAATATGACCTTAATGGCCTACCAAACCCCATGCGACTAACGGCGTTGAACACTTAAATCGATGAAAAATTATGAACTAAAGTGGGAGTTGCCGTTTCTCCTAAGTATAGGGACAACGATGAACCTATTACCGATGGACCGATTTGGGGAAGTCAACAGGATACGAGCAATCCCTTGATTCCCGATATTATGTGACTGTGAAAACCCGAAACTAACGGATCTCAAAACGCACACTAATGTTTTTCTGAATATTTTCAAATATGTTCTCCAGTGCCAATTTTAATTTTTCTATTTTTGTACCATAGAAGCACTGAAAAAAGAAGATTACAGGAATTTCTAGTGGAACGGATTCCTGTTTCTATCACACCAATATAATAATAAGAACAGGAAATTTCCAGTGATGGGAACTTAACGATTCCTGTAAAAACGAAATATGTTCCCATTGCAGGAAAAGCTATATTAGTTAAAGGAATTCAAAACTTTAATGATGAACGGAATGATTCCGGTGATGAAAACAATTAGTGGTATAATTATGACTAGAATAAGCTTTGCTAAGTACACGAATAAAACTCTTATTGATACAAATCACAGAAACATATTCCCCGAGTAAAAATTTGGTAGTACGACACAGTTCCCCACCTAGCACGCACCCGCAATAAAAGGCACGCACTAGGAACCTTAAAACGACCTTTCTACAAGCGTCAACGACTGTAGAACGGTCACTTAGCTAGGCCCGCTGGTCGGTCTCACGACCACAGTCAAAGGGTAATAAATGAGATAATCCCCCTTGAATGCTTGTCTGGTCGACAGTACAGCATTCATCAGGTAATAATTTGCACAATTCGTCACGCTGCGGCAACTTTTATGTCTATCCAACTGAATATTCAACGTCGTACTGGCGGTCGCTGATAACGACCGAAATGATCCTCGCAGCAGCAGCATAGG
>JAIFOV010000396.1:0-10490 GCA_020654155.1 Novius pumilus | reverse complement strand
AATCCGTTTTATTTGGTGAACCTGCGCACTAAAAATTCGTTACGAATTTTGCGTGGGAGTGACGCTTCTTGTTCAGTATGTAGATATTCGTTGGTTCTAAAAAGGATATTTTTTTAATTGGTGATGCAAAACATCAGATAACGGGATCAAAATTTCCTTCTAATAGACAAGTTTTGGCAGTATTATTTATTCGTGAGTGTATTATATATTCGGAAAAGGCGCGAATACTTATATCAAGTTTGGCGGGATTTGTAGGAAAATGCACAAAAAAACCAAGACGTGTTTGAAGTGCGGGGACAAATGTTTATCAAGAACTTAGACAATTTGTTTGATATGATCCTATGAAAGACAACTCATCATCTGGTTTAGACAAGAACATCTATTTGCCAGAAAATGTACTAACTCAGATCGAGAGCAAGCAATCCGAAAAAAACCAAAATTTCTATACGGAAGGACTTTATCGCCCCAAAATTAGTAGCAGCCTTAAATAGATGTCAGTTGAGTATCAGACAGTTGACTGAAGCACTTGGGTACGTACAACACTGAAGAATTTCCGATAAGTAAGTCCTCAATTCAAAGACCTCGCACTGAAAAACGTCAAGAGTGCGCTGAATCCATAAAAAATGATTTTCAAAACGAGATACCAGAGGTTGTGTGACTGTTCACTTCGATGAAAAATTACTGCCTACTTTAGATTCCCGAAGTCTTCCGATAGTTGTTTCGTATGGAAATGAAGAGCAATTGATCGCTGTACCAAGATTAGAGAACTCATCTGGAAAAGCACAGGCAAAATCGGTTTGGGAGGCACTTGTAGAGTGGAATCTCGAAAATAAGGCACAAATTCTTTGTTGTGATTCTACAGCAACAAACACAGGTCGTATTAATGACGCTTGTGTATTTCTTGAAAAAAAACTGTACAGAGAATTGCTGATTTTTGCGTGCCGTAATCACATCTATGAATTAATATTGAAAAGCATGTTCGAAACAAAAATCAGTCAAGTAACAACGAGTCCGAATATTCCGCTTTTCAGAAAGTTTCAAGATAACTGGAAGAATATCAACTTGAACAAAATACAGTCCTAAAATTTAAAATTCGACCTCCAGGTGCCATGCACTAAAAAATAACATGTTATTTTCAGTGCCATGCACTGAAAATAACACTTCTTGGCGCTCAACTGAAAATGACGAAGAAGGATATGGCGGGACTGTTAGATGCTTGTTCGTTTATCGTAATATCTTACATCAAGCCCAATGTGTTGGTTTGACATCATCAAATTGTCAAACGACACTCAAAAGTTGTATTGAAAAAAATTTTTTAATACAAATACAAGTTTATGATCGTATGACGATCGACACGTCGGATGAAACGTCCAAATGTTCTTTTATTGTTGACTGCAATTTTGTAAAAAGAAACAATACAAGGCGACAATCAAGTGAAAGTCGTATTTGGTAACGACAGCTTCGCAATGGCAACAGGCGTTGGATCAGTTTGTGTCAACGCTTATGTCGATGGTGGTTACAATCACTTGACTGTTCAGAGCGTGTCATATATTCCTGAACTGTGCAAGAACTTGTTGTGTATCTCGCAAACTACAGAGACAGATGGTGTCAAGTTTGTGTTCCAGGAACGGTCAATCAAAGTGATGAAGAAAGATCCGCTCTTAGCGATTGGTCAACGCGGTCACAGCAAACTCTATGAGATATGTATGAATGTCACGGCGCACAGCTTTGGTAGCAAAGGTATCTGAAGCATCGCTTGATACGTGGCACGATCGATTTGGTCATGTACAACGACGTGCACTGATAGAGATGGCTCGAAGAAAGACTGTCGAGAGTCTACAGATCAGTGACATCGTATCTGTATGTTCTCATTCTGTGAGCCGTGTTCGCTGAAAACAACAAACGAGCTGAGAAGCCATGTGATGAGATTCACTTCGATACTGTCGGTCCCTTTACGGTACAGTCATTTGGTGGCTCTCAGTACATGGCAGTGTTCGTTGATGATCATAGCGGCTACCTGTTAACGGAAGACATGAGCCTAAAGAGTGATATTGCTCGTGTGGTGGAACTAGTCATTGCAGAAGCAGCAAAGCAATGCATCAAGATCAAAGAGTTTCGATCTGATAATGCACTACGTGTCACAAGAACTGAATGATGTCTGTTCAAGACATGGAGTTGTGCATTCATATGTGACGCCTCATCGATCAGCAGAAAGGTCATGTTGAGAGACAGAATCGAACGAACACAATCAGAAATTGCAGCGAAATTGTCAAAGGCATTGTGGGCGGAAGCGCTACAAGCAGGGACACATATACGAAATCGTGTCGGAATTGAAAGGCTCAATTGGAAGAGTCCATACGAGTTGCGGACACGACAGAAACCAGATGTGTCACATCTGAAGATTTACGGGTGTGTCGGTTTTGTCCTAAGAGAAAACCTAGGAAGGAACAAACTGGAGCCTAGAAGTGAGAAGGCAATACTGGTGAGCTATGATCCGAAGCTCATCACGTATCGCACGTGGTTGCCGGTACAAGAACAGTACGCAAGACTCGCGATGTACGTTTTGTAGAAAGTGCGTTGCGAGATGATTCGATCGAACGATGATGTGATGGTTAAGTTCAGCAAACTGAACGAAAGTGAAGTGTCCAAAATCTGGGACGAGAACATGAACGGGACTGTTCCTGAACTAAACAGGTGAAGCAGTTGCTATAGCAATCGACTGCTTATGTGCCGTTTTCACAATTAGTGGGAGCTCTTATGTATGCAGCCAACGGAACAAGACCTGATATCGCGTTCATTACGAATCGGTTAGCTCAGTTTTTGCGGTGTCCAAGTAATGAGCATTTGAAAGCTGCATTACGCGTTGTGTAATTGTGTCTGAAGCGAACTCAGTCAATTGGTTCGATGTTTGGTGACAACTCCAGTGATGGCGATGAACTGATTGCTTATTCTGACGCTGACTTTGCAAATTGCAAAATGAGTAGCAAGTCAATCAATGGTATTGTCATTATGTACAACGGTGGACCAATAATTTGGAAAAGTAGAAAACAAAGTCAAACTAGCAACACAGGTCTTGAGCAATACTGTAGCAACTTATCACTTGAATTGCTTCTTAGTCTCGGTTGTCTAACATCAGAAGCAATATTTACCGCGATATGATGTGTATAAAATGTTTGATATTCTAAATTCGTTATCTCTTAAAGATTCTTTTCCTTCCTTATCCTTGAAAAATATATGTATATATCTACACAACCAATTGGAAGAATTTGCGAATTCCTAGGTAAAATGTTCAATTGATATTAATTATGTAAGGATTTCTTGCAACATATACCTCTCAGAGAGCAAGAACGAGTTTAATTGATGAACAAATGCCGGTTGAATACCCAGTGCTAACCACTAGTTTTTAAATAAAAATATATAATACAAATTGAAAATAGATGACTTCCTTAATATTAAGTGTTTCCAAGAAGATCGTGAAAAATTCATAAGAGCGTAAGTAAATTATTCAGTTGATACCTTTTCATAACAGAAATCAATTTCTTTTAATGAAAGAAGAAAAAAGCGAAGTAAATTTTTAGAAATTATTCATGAATAAGGCTTTCGAATGCTGACACTCTAATACTACTGTTTGAACAACCAACTCCTAATGTTGCTCCACAAAAAAACTCCAATATGATTGTTTTTATCATTTTTCTCTTAATTATTGGATTTTATGAATTGTATTTATGAATTGAAACTTACTTAAATTTCACATTTCAATAGTTTTTATTGAGAAACTCTATTCCTTCGATAATGGGAGGGCTCAGAATACAAGTGGACCAAGCCCACTTTTTTCATTATTGAGTTAGCATCGCTATAACATCAACCAACTATGTGAAATTTGGCTAATGCAAGCTATGTAAATGTCTAAGTTACTCCTTGAACTTCTCAAATTGAATATGTACTTTAAAAAAATTTTACGGGTAATTTTGTTATGAAGCTTTAACTTTAAACGTCTGTAGCTTAGAAGTAGCTAAAATGGACTTGATTCACTTGTATTCTGAACCCTCCAATTGTTGGTATGTTTGAATTTGAATTTGAAATGGTGGACAGGAAACTGAAATTTTCTTTTTTTGTCAAAATTAATCATGAAGTATCATTCCGCAATTCAATATTGCACTTTAATTTATCATTCAGTTAATTTTATCAACAAAAGTTATCACTATGATATTTATTTTTGAATTTGGCGCCCAATATTTGTCCACCTTGAAGTCTGTCCAATGCGCCTCGATGCATGCACGAGTTCAGACTTTACCACAAAGATCAGAGGTGACGACAGGAAGTGAGACTTCTTTTAGTAGTCAGTATTCTGTGCTTCCTGTGGTTTGTTTACTTTTGTTGCCATTTGCATAACACCTCTATCGCGAGATTCTACGACAATCGTTATGGTTTACGTCCAAGTAATTTGAGATTTCAAATTAAATATCACAAGTTATAGGTGAACATCAAATGAAAGAGGCTTTTCCCTTTTTAGATTGTTTGATGCTCAATTTCTAACATGCTATTTTTATAAGCAAAGTTATTGAAAGGAGCCTGTCCATATATGATTAGTGAAACCGACAAATTGTTTACCTGAAAGCATATTGTTTGTAATATTAGGAATATATTGACTATGATACTAGCTGTATTCAAGTGGTTAATCAGTTATTGCATTTAACTGTCACTCAGACAAAAGATTGTGGTTAACCATGACGAAAGGAAACCAGGTGTGTGCATGACGAAAGGAAACCAGGTTAGTGCATGCGCATTTCTCCATCTCACAATTCGGTTGTTCTTTGTCGTACATCGTACGAAACTGACGTCACACGTTTAGCAAATTTACGCGGGAATTTTGAAATGCATTACGTTGAAACGAACAACGCTTTTTCAAGCAGATCAAATGACTGAGCGCCAAATGGGATTTCTACAGCGTTGTCGGATTGTAATGTATCGGATTGAACCAAATCGAAAGCGGCTATGATTTTTCTATGCGGTTTACAAATGAAAATCATTGGATAACACAACGAATCGTAAGTTGTGATAACACCGCATCCAGTGACGTCATCTTCGTACTGCGCGAATAAGGACGATTTTGAGAAAATTTGTGCACACACCTGGTTTCCTTTCGCCATGTGGTTAACGTCCTAAAAATAAATTAGATGATGGGTTAGAACTTTCTGTTAGCTTGATGACGTTTCATTTTAACAGCTTTTTTTGTTATAGAGGTAGAACCTCTGATAGATTCTGAATTTTATGATGAAAAAACCCTCGGTTCATCCACATCTGAAGTTTTAGGTAACAATTCCAATGGGTTTTAGTATTTAACTGCTGATTTCCCGAAGCAAAGTAAAAGGTTCGTCAATGCTGATGGGCTATCTAAGAAAAAGCTGACTCTTATATAATCCAAAATATCCACTTTTCATAAGCGTAATTTTGTGGGTTCCAAAGTAAAAAAAAATTGTAAATGTAAAAATGTCACCATGAACTTTGAAGCTTATGGTGAACAGAATGTATTTTGGAAAAATAGAGTTCTTTATAGATTGTTCAAATAATTAAATGGATAAAACGAATTCACCTGATTTGTTTTAACTTTGCTCTCATTTAATTGTTCATGGACTACTCTTCTTTTTGTTTCAGTTTACTGAAGGGGTCAGTTGCAGAGAAGATGGTGCACCGTGCAATATACCCACATTTCAAAACCAAATGGGAATAAGTGACCAGTGGTTTGTTAGTCTTCTTTTAATTTATCCAGTAAATATTTATTCCCATCAATTTTCCAAAGAAAGGATTGTTGAAAATTTCATATTTTTATAAATTTCTACAGCAAGTGTTATCTGCATCGGTAATAACATCAATTATCCTTGAAGATAATAATTCTTTGGAAAACAAATTTGAAATTAATTTCTTTTAAAACTGGGATTATCGAATGATTTAAATTTGGCGCGCTTAATGTGATTTAAATTTACCGCGCAAGTTTAGTTCAGTCCACCCGAAGCTCAGGGAGCGCTTTTTACGTTTCCAACCTAACTCTACGTAGGTTACATTTCTCCTGTCCGATATATTCTGTGCACAGAACAGTGCAGGCATAGATAAAATAATATAATATATTATTTTATCTATATCTTATATAATATAATATTATATCTTAATATCCTCCTGAGGAGGGAATAAACCAATTCCGAAAGCTCGAGGAAAAGAAAGAAGAGTCTTCTACTTTTTATTAAACCAGACTGCAATCCCAAGACTTCCCTATTCATTAATCATTTGGTACAGTCAACTAAAAGGTATTTATAAAATATAATATAATATAAAATAATATATTATATTATTTTATCTATGAGTGCAGGATTTTTACAGGATTCATAGATAAAATAATATATCAGATGCCAAACTTAGTAATAATATTCTGTGAACGTGTTCGACTTTCGCGCATCCCGGAGAGTATTGTGAACTAATGACGAACGAGCCGATAATATAGTTTCCTATTTATCGACCTCTTTGCTGGTGCTGGCGCCACCCCCGGCAGTAATCTCAACTATTCAAGAAGGTTCATTAACCCCGGGGAAATAACTACATTTAAAACATTTTTTCATGAATTCAGATATTTATTCATAACGTCAAAGATTTACATATATACTTTTACATGTTCATATAGCTGATCGATCTGCTGAAATGAAGTCCTTGATATTCTGTAGAGTTCTGAAACAAAAACCAAAATCAATATTTGTTTTTTTGAAAAAAAATTGTAAGGCAAAATCAAAACAATTGATACCAACAAAATCAATGTTTTTCTGATGAAGAACCCAGTATGATTATATAAACTACAAATTAAATAACCCAATTTCAATAAGAGAAAAAGAATTATGACAATCAACACTACAAAATTGAAGTATATGTACATTAAAATAACAAAAATTAAATTTCCATAATCTGAAAAAAGAAAAGAAAATTATCTGCCATATCATTTTTGAGAATCATAGTAACATTTCCTTCGTTCCAAAGATTATAAATAAGATTAAAAGGACTCGGGGCGAATAAATATGTGGAACAAAACTATTCCTTGAAAGTTTTATAATAGTGACACAATTGCTGTTAGGTTAATGTAAACCATATTTCAATTCATTAATTTTGTTTAAAAACTTTCAACACATTATGTATTCTAAAAATAAAGCTAAAGAGTAATATAGTATATTTTATAACGAGTGCGGAAAGTCGATGATTTCATGCGAGTGTCAGTTTGACGAACGAGGCGAAGCGAAGCGGAGCCGAGTGAGGCTAGACACGAGCAATGAAATCTGACTTTCCACGAGTAATGAACGACATTTTTCAGGCGACCACAAAAATGGTATTATACGATAATTACTTTCAGAACACACAATGAACGTTTCGACCCAAACAGAACTGAATAATTCAATCTACTGCTTCTAGATGGCGTTGTAGAGAAAATAATAGATAACTTTATTTGTTTATGTCATTTCGTACCTTCCTTTCAGATTTGTCAGCAATAATTTCCACGAGTTTAATATTTCTGGAGGGATATTTTTCATTTTGCATGTTATAAACGCGAATCGAATCAAGTTAAGCTCTTCGTTAATAATACGATATGTTCCAGTAACTCGTTAGCCTTATAAATATTCAATGGGATATACGAACTAAACTTTTCATTCACTTCTACCTACTTGGCGTGGTTTCATTTCGATGTCACCACTTTCCCGCACGGATCAAACTGGTTTTACCCGTGCGGGAATAACATTCCCGCACAGTTGCATGTAATTGTCAACTTTCTTCGACAGGTAGGCGTGGCGATATATACCACTTTCTGACGTGGTCGCCTGAAAAGGATATTATTATTTTATCTATGGGTATCTGCTATATTATTTTATCTATGACAGGATTTCAATTATATGTTCTGTGTGCAGGATCACAGACATGGAATATATCGATATATTCTGTGATCGGAGATATAGGTTAAAATAGACAAAATAAAATGAGTGGAAGAAAAAAAACAGAAAATATTGCTTACAATGAACTAGCAATAAGATATAATTTATCAGCTGTCGAGTACGTAAGAACGTCAATGGCAGCTCTTTCTGGATGTACAGCTGGTAATTATTTTCATACAAATGTATTTCATGTTTTGATTCACAATTCCCTGTAGGAATATTAGGATTGACTGGATTGTACGGTGCTGCGTTTTATGTCTTTGCTCTGACTAGTTTGTGGCTCATGGTTCTCA
Source organism: Novius pumilus (assembly GCA_020654155.1). Classification (NCBI taxonomy): domain Eukaryota; kingdom Metazoa; phylum Arthropoda; class Insecta; order Coleoptera; family Coccinellidae; genus Novius; species Novius pumilus. Next base: position 2,236 of record JAIFOV010000396.1, on the reverse strand, counting down.
CCAAAGTTGGATTGAAATCGTGGAAGAACCATTTCATCTCTCGTAAAGGACTACTTACAAATGGATTTTTTGGCCATTTATTCACTTATATATTATGTTGGACTTTTATATATGGAATGGTTCATGTTTACTGATATCGCAGCATCTTTTATTGGGGATTATATATTGAAATATTTAGAAAGAACAATGGCACATATGTTTATTTATTTCCTTGAATTTCATTCTCACGTACATTTTCACTGATGTGTTTTAACATGTACTGAGTTTAATAAAAAAGTTACCTTCAAAAATTGGCTATTCATTTTCTTATTCCATCAAGGAATTTTGATGCGAGAAAAAGTTCACACTTTAAATATGAAGCAATTTTATATACAGCTAATTAGGCTAAAATTCAGAACACGATCAGTGAACGAGACAAAAAAGGAAATATCGGTTTCATCATTAGTTGAGATTTACACAAATTTATTTTAAACGTATAGTTGCAGTTCCGAGCTCTTCGCCTTTTGTGAAGAACGTATAACAATTCTGACCACAGAGTGTTCTATTTTGTGTTATAAAATATGGTGAGGGGCAAACGAAGAGGGAACCGTGAAGTAATAATAAAGTTTCAGATGTAGGAGTAATATCGTTGAAAGAAATGAATAATTTTGGGTACTCTCGCCAGGACTACTTTTACTTTGTTATGAAAAGGTTCAATAGAGGGCTTGGGTTCACAACTGTTTGACAATTTCCTAAATTTTCAAAATGCTTTTGTTTGTTTATTTCTAAAAATTCACAGTGGACTAACTCATGTGTTTTCTTTGTGCTATGTAAAACTTCAAAATTCTCGTTGAACGAATGATTTTTTTTCTAATAGGTGATTGGGGCAATTTGAAATCTGTTTATTTGAAAACCGCAATATTTTTGTTCTGTAACACGTGTTTTGAATTTTCTGCTTGTTTTTCCAATGTAAAATTAATTGTATGTACCAGTTTATTTTGTATACTCCGGATTTGTATAATTTAGATAAATTAAGTTTATTGTTATTTGTCTTAAAAGCAAACTTATAATCCAAATCAGATAAACTTGATGCGATGGATGTACATCAAGTATCGGCCTTAACCATAACTTAATACACTCTCTAACGAAAATCTACTCTTGGGTGTTTACTGTGAGAGTGGATACTATGGAAGTAAATTTATCTTGAGCTCACCAATAATATGATCCCAGGGTATTTTAGTTCCTGAGTATGGACTTCCATAGTAAATTTGCTCTCAGAGTATATGCAAGTGAGATTGATTTCCTCAGTTATACTTTACTCTGCCTCCAGGTTCGAATCTGAACAGAAACAGTCGGTCACATCAAAGAATATCTACATGTTGAACAAGAAGCGTCACTCTCGATAATTTACGTACAAAATCATATTAACAGAATTTTGTGACCTTGAGCGACTTACACGAAATCAGACATAACGTTTTGATTTCTGATTAATACAATAAATCTTGAGCGAATAAGAACTATTCATCTCACGTAACTTTGAAACATATTTTCGTCTTCCTGTTAAATCCGGTCCTGGCAAGTTTTAGAGGCGTTTTAGCGCAATAGTCACTGAACAAGTAAAATAGTGAAAGCTCTAAAAGTTTGATACGAATTTTGCGTGGGAGTGACTCTTCTTGTTTAGTATATTCTTTGCTCACACATGATATCTCTCAAATCATCTGTGGTCAGTTCAAAATACTGCTTCGTATGCTTCAAAAACTCACCGACGTCATCCTCCCATAGAGTTGCATATCTGATATTTTACTTTATCTATGAGTAGAAAAAAATCAATAATAATTTCTGTCAAAATATTTAAATAGTAGGCGTGACTACATTTATAGTCAAATGAACCAACAGTCGATTTCAATGTGCCATAGTTAATGACATACATTCCTAAAGCATTATCATAATGTCGGAGCAAGAACCTGATAGTAAGTTTCGTGATGTCTTTGTTAATTTTCATTTTTCTTCTCTTAGGTCATTTCGATATGTTGCACAGTCTTTATGATTTTAAAGCTACGTATCCAAAAACTTTAAGTTTCCGTAATAACGAATATTTTATTTTAAACCAAACGAACCTGAAGAAAAAAAATTGGTGGGAGGTAATTAATGAAAAGGGTGAAAACGGTTATATTCCCTCTAACTATGTTGAGACAGTTACAGTAAATCCATTGTTCTATACACAGTTTGTTGACAACTGTTTAACTTCCCTTAAAAA
>JAIFOV010000867.1:0-10558 GCA_020654155.1 Novius pumilus | reverse complement strand
TCCGAAATCATTTTAATCTACTTGAAATTGAAAATTATGCTTTCAATGTGCATATTTATTTCAAATTGATTTTGATTATTTACGAAATGAAACTTGAATAAATTCTATTGAAAAATCTATGATCAAAGATTGAATTAGTAAAAATATTTTCGTTAATCATAAATATTGAATAATAGTTAACCAAGTAATGCAATTCAAGGTTCACAATTCAATAGTTCCACTGATAAGGTATAACATTTGATGAAAATATGATCAATTGCTGAAAAGTCTACCAAATGTTCCACAACGCATGAAAAAGCCAACCGCATTCAAGATCGTTTGATTGATTAATTAAGTCATTATATAATAACTGAGTTAATTATTAGATAACCTCAGTAATGAAATACTCGATTTAAAAATGTATCCAATGTTTCAGAAAAAGAATTGCATTATTAATAAATTAATCACTGTGGGGAATAAGGCTGAATGAAAAATTTAATAATTTTCTTGGCATTTTAAAATTATACAAATAATATAATTTTTCAATTTATTTATTTCAAATTGATTTTAATTTAGCGAAATGAAATTTCAATATATTCTATTGAAAAATTTTGCTGCAATGATTGACGTAGTAAAAATATTTCCTTTAATCGTGAATAATGAATAATAATCGATCATCAATAATGTAATGCAATTCAAGTTTAACAATTTAGTAGTTTCTCACCGAAAAGGTGAAACATGTGAAAAATATGAACCATTTTCTGAGATATTTCACGTCGGTCATTACGGAAATCTTCCTAGATTATATATATTATATGTTATTATGTATATGTATACTGATTTCAAAAGAGCTCTAGACGACAGAAAATTCATGTATTTTAAATTAATTGCAATACGTTATTCATTGATATTTCAATTGCCGAAAAAGTTTTCGTCGGAATTTACAAAATTTCAGATGGAATCCGAAGTAAGAGAAAACAAAATTTCAATTTCCATTCCTGAAAAATATTATTCAGCTATGTTTTACGTTCTTCTCGACAAGTGATGAATTATTCCGGGTTCTTAATAGAAGTTTGAAAAATAAGATTGCCAAGAAACAATCAGTACCATGATTTCGTCGAACTAAAATTCAATGGAAACTCGAACATTATGTTATGCGTGTTGCACCATATTTTTTCAATTGAAATTAACAAATTATCAAGTATCACGCAAATTTTATTTCTGTACGGCGGCACGTGTATGCAATATTCGAAATATCAATCTCCCAAAACATCTATTTCCGCGACCTGCCACCGCATCAGCAAAAACGCGTCGTCGTCAAAACCGAATTGAAAACTTTGTAGCAAATATACTAAACTCACTAACATTCGTCGGACATTTCGATGAAACTTGTCTCGTTCGTATTTTCTTTTGCAAATTTGATGCTATCAAGTTTTTATAATACCTCTAGTTTTTGTATGTCGTTAAACAGGATCGTACTTTTATTTAGAACAATTCTAATTGGTTCATCTTTTAATCATCAACGTTCAGATGTAATGTTAAGATCCAATCCGAATTTTAAAAAATTACTCCTGATAGTAGGGCTAATTCGCAACGCGGGTTTGGTAGAAATTTGAGACAAAAAGGAGGAACCACAACAACAACACCAGTAGAAACTACGTCTAGAGATTGATTTCTATACATTTTATTCATTACTTATAAAAATTTAGATCGACTAAAATTTAGTAGGTTTATCAAAATCTGACATTCCATCCAGTCAGATTCAGTGTTAGTCAATGTTATACATTTTATTCACTTACTTAGAAGGACTCACCTTCTGTAATTTTGTATATTGTGAATCATATTATTTGTATAATCATATCTTTGTAGTTCTCCTGAGGAAGAGACAAAACTAATAAAGAAAAGTCTCGAAAGCTCGAGTTAAAGAAAAAGAGTTTTTTTGAAAAGCCGAACCATCCCAAGAAATTGAATTGAAAATAATTTAATAATTCGCGCGTAATTCGAAAAATGCGATTAATCTGATCAGTTCAAACAAAATCTTCCAAATCATGCATTCAAGTTTTTCCGAAATACATTTTGAATCTACTTGAAACTATGAAATATTATGCTTTCAATGTGCATATTTATTTCAAATTGATTTTGATTATTTACGAAATGAAACTTGAATAAATTCTATTGAAAAATCTATGATCAAAGATTGAATTAGTAAAAATATTTTCGTTAATCATAAATATTGAATAATAGTTAACCAAGTAATGCAATTCAAGGTTCACAATTCAATAGTTCCACCTGATAAGGTATAACATTTGATGAAAATATGATCAATTGCTGAAAAGTCTACCAAATGTTCCACAACGCATGAAAAAGCCAACCGCATTCAAGATCGTTTGATTGATTAATTAAGTCATTATATAATAACTGAGTTAATTATTAGATAACCTCAGTAATGAAATACTGATTTAAAAATGTATCCAATGTTTCAGAAAAAGAATTGCATTATTAATAAATTAATCACTGTGGGGAATAAGGCTGAATGAAAAATTTAATAATTTTTTGGCATTTTAAAATTATACAAATAATATAATTTTTCAATTTATTTATTTCAAATTGATTTTAATTTAGCGAAATGAAATTTCAATATATTCTATTGAAAATTCTTTGCTGCAATGATTGACGTAGTAAAATATTTTTTAATCGTGAATAATGAATAATAATCGATCATCAATAATGTAATGCAATTCAAGTTTAAAATTTAGTAGTTTTCACCGAAAAGGTGAAACATGTGAAAATATGAACCATTTTCTGAGATATTTCACGTCGGTCATTACGGAAATCTTCCTAGATTATATATATTATATGTTATTATGTATATGTATACTGATTTCAAAAGAGCTCCAGACGACAGAAAATTCATGTATTTTAAATTAATTGCAATACGTTATTCATTGATATTTCAATTGCCGAAAAAGTTTTGTCGGAATTTACAAAATTTCAGATGGAATCCAAGTAAGAGAAAACAAAAAATTCTCAATTTCCATTCCTGAAAAATATTATTCAGCTATGTTTTACGTTCTTCTCGACAAGTGATGAATTATTCCGGGGTTCTTAATAGAAGTTTGAAAAAATAAGATTGCCAAGAAACAATCAGTACCATGATTTCGTCGAACTAAAATTCAATGGAAACTCGAACATTATGTTATGCGTGTTGCACCATATTTTTTCAATTGAAATTAACAAATTATCAAGTATCACGCAAATTTTATTTCTGTACGGCGGCACGTGTATGCAATATTCGAAATATCAATCTCCCAAAACATCTATTTCCGCGACCTGCCACCGCATCAGCAAAAACGCGTCGTCGTCAAAACCGAATTGAAAACTTTGTAGCAAATATACTAAACTCACTAACATTCGTCGGACATTTCGATGAAACTTGTCTCGTTCGTATTTTCTTTTGCAAATTTGATGCTATCAAGTTTTTATAATACCTCTAGTTTTTGTATGTCGTTAAACAGGATCGTACTTTTATTTAGAACAATTCTAATTGGTTCATCTTTTAATCATCAACGTTCAGATGTAATGTTAAGATCCAATCCGAATTTTAAAAAATTACTCCTGATAGTAGGGCTAATTCGCAACGCGGGTTTGGTAGAAATTTGGAGACAAAAAGGAGGAACCACAACAACAAAACCAGTAGAAACTACGTCTAGAGATTGATTTCTATACATTTTATTCATTACTTATAAAAATTTAGATCGACTAAAATTTAGTAGGTTTATCAAAATCTGACATTCCATCCAGTCAGATTCAGTGTTAGTCAATGTTATACATTTTATTCACTTACTTAGAAGGACTCACCTTCTGTAATTTTGTATATTGTGAATCATATTATTTGTATAATCATATCTTTTGTAGTTCTCCCGAGGAAGAGACAAAACTAATAAAGAAAAGTCTCGAAAGCTCGAGTTAAAGAAAAAGAGTTTTCTTTGAAAAGCCGAACCATCCCAAGAAATTGAATTGAAAATAATTTAATAATTCGCGGTAATTCGAAAAAATGCGATTAATCTGATCAGTTCAAACAAAATCTTCCAAATCATGCATTCAAGTTTTTCCGAAATACATTTTGAATCTACTTGAAACTATGAAATATTATGCTTTCAATGTGCATATTTATTTCAAATTGATTTTGATTATTTACGAAATGAAACTTGAATAAATTCTATTGAAAAATCTATGATCAAAGATTGAATTAGTAAAAATATTTTCGTTAATCATAAATATTGAATAATAGTTAACCAAGTAATGCAATTCGGTTCACAATTCAATAGTTCCACCCGATAAGGTATAACATTTGATGAAAATATGATCAATTGCTGAAAAGTCTACCAAATGTTCCACAACGCATGAAAAAAAGCCAACCGCATTCAAGATCGTTTGATTGATTAATTAAGTCATTATATAATAACTGAGTTAATTATTAGATAACCTCAGTAATGAAATACTCGATTTAAAAATGTATCCAATGTTTCAGAAAAAGAATTGCATTATTAATAAATTAATCACTGGGGGAATAAGGCTGAATGAAAAATTTAATAATTTTCTTGGCATTTTAAAATTATACAAATAATATAATTTTTCAATTTATTTATTTCAAATTGATTTTAATTTTAGCGAAATGAAATTTCAATATATTCTATTGAAAAATTCTTTGCTGCAATGATTGACGTAGTAAAAATATTTCCTTTAATCGTGAATAATGAATAATAATCGATCATCAATAATGTAATGCAATTCAAGTTTAACAATTTAGTAGTTTCTCACCAAAAGGTGAAACATGTGAAAAATATGAACCATTTTCTGAGATATTTCACGTCGGTCATTACGGAAATCTTCCTAGATTATATATATTATATGTTATTATGTATATGTATACTGATTTCAAAAGAGCTCTCAGACGACAGAAAATTCATGTATTTTAAATTAATTGCAATACGTTATTCATTGATATTTCAATTGCCGAAAAAGTTTTCGTCGGAATTTACAAAATTTCAGATGGAATCCAAGTAAGAGAAAACAAAAATTCTCAATTTCCATTCCTGAAAAATATTATTCAGCTATGTTTTACGTTCTTCTCGACAAGTGATGAATTATTCCGGGGTTCTTAATAGAAGTTTGAAAAAATAAGATTGCCAAGAAACAATCAGTACCATGATTTCGTCGAACTAAAATTCAATGGAAACTCGAACATTATGTTATGCGTGTTGCACCATATTTTTTCAATTGAAATTAACAAATTATCAAGTATCACGCAAATTTTATTTCTGTACGGCGGCACGTGTATGCAATATTCGAAATATCAATCTCCCAAAACATCTATTTCCGCGACCTGCCACCGCATCAGCAAAAACGCGTCGTCGTCAAAACCGAATTGAAAACTTTGTAGCAAATATACTAAATTCACTAACATTCGTCGGACATTGCGATGAAACTTGTCTCGTTCGTATTTTATTTTGCGAATTTGAAGTTTTCAAATTTTAATAATACCTCTAGTTTTTGTATGTCGTTAAACAGGATCGTACTTTTATTTAGAACAACTCTAATTAGTCCGTCTTTTAATCGTTAACGTCCAGGTGTAATGTTAAGATCCAATACGAATTTTAAAAAATTACTCCTGATAGTAGGGTTAATTCGCAACACGGGTTGAAGGTAGATTCTAATAAAATTAATTCACGACTTGTTACTCATGTATGACAGGAAAACATTCAAGGAAATTATGAAAATACCATATCTAGAGAATCTTTGCGACGGAAACTTTTCCGACGGTTTATTGAGCACAGATACAAGCCGCCTCGTATCATAAAGTGAAAACATTTACTATATGTTTTAAACACAGGTATAAGAGCAATCGTTTAATGAATTATTTCCCAATGAGAAAATTAGTTTCGCTTTATGCGCGACCACATAAGTCGATTAAAGTTCAACATGAATTTCATTTATCACTAATTTCATTTGTAAAGTATAAATTTTCATGCAACATATAAAAATGTAATCAACATTATATATATTCAAGGAATTGAGTTAAAAGACGGTATACAAAATTCAAAAATCTGATTAAAGTTATATAATTATACGTTTCAAAAATATGACGCGAAGAAGTAGAAACCGTGAATGCGGAATCGTAATTTATAAGGGTGTTATAAGGATACGTTCCTTGAGAGAAAAAACATATATAAAAAAATTAATTCAATTGAAGTTTTTGATTAATAATTTTAAGGCTTGGGCAATGGTTGGAAGAATTTTGTAATTTTTTCTTGCTTGACTTTTCTTCATAAGCTTCTTCAACTCAGACTGATACATACGCAGCAGTCGCATTAGCAATTCACCTCTTAAGAATAAGACTTCTCGGCGAAGGCAGCTTATATCAAAGTCCTTGGAGTTATCATTCAACAAAATACTTCAGGCAATATTTGAATAAAATCTATTCAAATTTTTTTATTACTTCATTTGACGGCATTTACAAAGGATATTGGATTGGATACCTATTGAAATCTTCGAATAAAGAACTTTTTCGTCGCGTATGTAGAAATTGGGTCGCATTTTTTTTAGTCCGCGAATAATAAAATCGCAAATGAAGGAAGAGCGATTAATAAAGTAACTACATCCGAGAACAAACTAAACTGATTCCACCGTTCAACATTCATCTGACCCACAACGATAATACTGTCCCGCACAAAACCAATATAAAAATACAAGAGTTACCGGAAGTACGACAGGGTCGTACTTTACATCCACACATAGTAACATTAACCAACACCGCTAGGGAGAACTGGATAAAGTTTGATACATGAAAAGATTAGATTCAGCCTTCTGATATCCTGAATCCACCTCATACATAGAATCCGAAAACTTTCTTAGAGCTTCTTTCACATTACACGTTTTTTCGACGTGATGATGGAATTAACGAGATTACAAATCTGCCGGACAGCTATTCCACATTAGACGGGGATTTGCCAAATGTAGTTGAACAGTTGTATCGAGTCCGTATCTATTTCTTGACCCATTTTAAAGTACCTACCTACGTATCTCCACAAAATAACTAGACCGTTGTTGTAAAATTCTATAAACTTCCGTACCGTGCAGAACGATACGTGCATGTCTGAATGCTCCTATTAGCTGTCCTAGGTTTTTAAAAAAGCATACGTTGTTTTCTCCATTCCTTTAACGTGTGTTTAGAAATCCGCACGGTGGTGCAAATGGTACCGGAACAATTGTTCAACGTGCATCGAGAAGTATGAACGATTCAATATGAATCACATGTGTTTCTAAAATATCCGTTTAATTCATCGACCGCTGATTTCATCGTCCCGTCGAAAAACGTGTAATGTGAAAGAGCCTTAAGATTTTGAAAGGACTGGTCGAACTCCGTTTAACTTATTTCGATTAAGACTATTTCCACGTGACACGTAGACCAAATCCCCTACATTAAAAGAGAATGGTTTCCGATTTTTGTCTAACTTTTGTTTATTAATCTCGTGTATCTTTTGAGAATTTTCCAACGCCTAGACTCTTTCTTTATCCAGATCTCTCCTTACAAATTTACAACCACGGGAACAATCTCAACATCTACATCGTTCAACAAATAGTTTGGGCTGAACCCAGTGGAAGTATGGATGGTATCATTATATTCCATAACACATTCTTCTGCAATGATGGACCAAGATCTATTACGATTTGAACAATTTTCATTAACTTACGATTAACCAAAGTCTGATTCAGACGTTCATTCATCCCATTAGAAAATGGGCAGTCAAACGCCGTAAAACCAAATTTACATGGTTTTCTTTTCAAAATGTTTCAAACTCATTTGAGTTAATTCCACCATATTGATCGGCCAAGGGGTTCCTATTTTAACACCCTTCGCTAGAATTTTATTTACAAGTGTTATAAAATCTCGGGCCTTTTGAGTTTTGGATGTAAAATGGAGGCATAACGGTAAAGCGATCAACAAGAATAACCGCTTTGACGAATTATAACCAGCAAAGCCTCCTAGTGTATCGAGCGATATAACTTCGTAAGGACTTGTGGCAGGACCTAGTTGCGACGTATAATCATAAAGAAAAGGAATACAACATTTATTTTTTATACACACTTCACACGAATGACAGAATTGTCTGATCAATTTTCTCATATTTTTGCAAAAATAAAATGGTGTTATCGTTAACTCAATCTGTTTGGAGCCTATATGAACAAATTTTTTGTGAGTTCTCTCAATTAAATTTCGACAGAATTTTGTTGAAATAAATATTTTGTGATTTTTTTTCTTCAAGTATAAAGAATATGGCCTTTTTTAACTAGACGGATATCCGGTGGATCGTCTTTGAATTTATATTGATCGGCAATTATTTTCGATATCGACAACCTTTACCAGCTTAAAATCATCCACAACTTCAAATGATTCCAAAACTGGATTTCGTGAAAGACAATCGGCTTCTAAGTTGGAATTACGGGTACATATTTTATACTAAAGTTATATTGCGACAAATAAAATATCATTTGGCCCATTTCTTCATCTGCACGAAATTTTGACTTCAGATTTTCTAAGGGTTGTGGTATGAACAACAAAACTAACGTTAATGAGCCAATAATGCCAATACATTAAAGCCTCTTTTATCGCTTCAAGCATTCCAAAAACACAGCCTTTTTACGTTTTTGATGTTCGTTCAATTTTTTCGAGAAGTGAGCTACGGATTTGTAAGTACCGTCGTCTTGTTCTTGTTTCAATAATGCCCTACTCCAAATATACTTGCATCCGTTTGTATAATTGTTTCTCTGGCTGGACTAAATATAGCCAAACCAGGTTCCGAACTCAAATATTCTTTCAAAGAATCAAAACTTGGTTGGCATTCCTTCGTCCATTTAAAATTGACAATTTTACAGAAGTAAACTGTGGAAAGGTCTCAAGAGTCTGCGTAAGATTAGGAGTATAACTGCGGTAGAAATTAATTTTGCCAAGAATTGTCGGAATATTTTTTTTGTTTTAGGTATTGTAAAGTTTTTTATGGGAATACATCATCATTCATTGGTTTAGTTATGTTTTTCTTTATGATATGGTTGAGATACTTCACGCTGTTGCTTGCAAAAATTACATTTCTCTAGCCTAAGTCTGAAGCCCTCTTTGACTATAATTGACAATAATTTGTCAATATGTTTCAAATGGTCGTCAAATGATCCAGAGAAACCAAAATGTCGCCAATGTAATTTTACGTAAAATTCATCCAGTCCATTTCTACGAATAATATTTTTCAAAATTCTTTGGAAAATCGCCCGTAATGTCTTTCAGTCCAAAAGGCAAACATTTCCAGTTATAATGTCCATTTTGTGTTACAAACCCAGTTTTATAATAATCATTGCTACGCAAAGGAATAGACCAAAAGCGCTATTGATGTCAAAAACTGAAAACCAATTACAACCTCTTGCCTTAACGATTATATCGCCTATCACCGGAAATGGCTGGCTTTCAGATATTGATCAAGTTGTTTAATGCTGTGAAATCTATACAGAATCTGCTTTTCTTATTTTCGCCCTTATTATATACTAGGTGCTGCAAAGGAGAAGTAGACTCTTCTGATGAGATCAGCTTTTAATCGTTTTGTAATTTGAGGCTCAATCTCCTTTTAGTCTCGAATAGAACATCTGTGTGGCTTTTTAGATATACCTATGTTCTATTAATTCTATTTTAACTTCGTAATCACAAACAGTACCGATATCAAATTTATTCCTAGCAAAACTCATTTATGCTTAAAAATGATATCCTCAATTTCCTTTTCTTTCACACTATCTAAATGATTCAAATTTGTGCGAAAATTTTCTACATTAATAAATTCATCTAAATTAACCGAAAGAGGATTTTTAACCTATCATTTTGACATAATCTAAATTTTTTTATTAAATCCAACACAATGAGGAAATCATAATTAAAAGGTCTATTTTTAATAACGAAAACTAAGGGCGGGTTGCATAAAAATTTAACATCGTTGTTAGATGTTAATCACGTTGTTAATCATTGATTTTAGCAACAATGTCAAATTTAAACATCGATGTCAAAATTTAACAACGTGGTTATTTTAACACGTTGTTAACTTTTATTTCCTTTGAAATCGGTTGCATTAAAACAATATCCAAGTTAACATCTTGGTCAAATCTATTTAGCAGCGATGTTACCTAATCAGTACTCATTGGCTTGTTAACTTGACGTTTGGTTGTGATTCGTTTTCAATTGATAATCTGCGTGAAAAAATATGGATATATCGTTATCATCTCTCGAATCTTCTGATGAAGAGAATGTCCTTCGTCGTCCAAGAGTGTTTCGAGATAGAAAAATCCATTAGAATTTTTCGATAATCGAGAATTTAAGATTGTTTTCGTTTCACCAAAGAATCGTTCATGGAACTTGTCCATCTTGTTGGCGACAAATTAAAATTTAAAACCATGCGAAACAGATCGCTAAGCCCTGAACTTCAGTTCCTTGTAGCATCAAGATTTTATGCAACTGGAGGTTTCAAATGTCGATTGGAGATAT
>JAIFOV010000395.1:0-10649 GCA_020654155.1 Novius pumilus | reverse complement strand
AATTGGAAAGTTGTATTCAGGGAAAGGTAGAGTTCCACGTTGACAATGTAGGAGGACTGTTGTGGACAGTGCAATTGTCTAAAAATAGTAATATTTTCCGCTTTTGTCGTTTCATGTCCCCATTAACTGTTAAAAGCCAATTGTTATAAAGTTCTGTCATCATCCCAGCTTTTTTGTTAGCACAATGATCAGTAGGAAACTATTTCACTCCTTTGAAACATCGTGGTTTCATTGCTTTTCCTATCACTTAGGGTTTAAGTTTTTCCGATCCGTCCATATTTACTGTAAGTAAAACTGTCAACCTCTCTTTACTATCTTTTCCCCCGTGATATTTTTCATCTTTGGAAGTAAGCGTCTTGTTCGATAAACATTTGAAAATTGGGCCAGTTTTTTCAGTATTAAGGGGGTCTTCCTATGTGACGGCCTGTTTTTAGGATATTTTAGGATTTTTTTTCTACGACCAGTAAATATTTAGAGCTTCAAGTTTTTTATCATTTATTAACACATATTTGGACAATATAAATAAAAAATTTCAGCTAAAAATATTCAGTCAAACTAGAGTTACAGCGCTCTGAACACCCCCGCCTCGAAAAAAAGAGCTCCCACTTCCTCCACGATTCCGGCTGATCGGCTTATCTGAAAGAAAAAAAGTAAAGGGCATTTTAATTTGTAGGCTTAAAAGCACGGAATGACCTATAATCAAATGAATATAAAAAAAATTGGATTTTTGATAGACATTTGAAATAAAAGTTGCAAATTAGACGTTTTTTTTGTTTTTTGCTATAAAAAATCGAAGTTCTGAAAATTTTCGATTGATAATAGATCATTCCATGCGTTTACATATATTGAGTGTGCCTGTAAATTTCAAGTAATTCGGTCCAGCCGTTTCTGAGATACAATGGAGGGAAGTTTGAAAAACACAGTTTTGAGAAAAACGCGTTTAAAGTTTCAAGTCCGTTAAAAACTATTAAAATATCAACTTACTCTCAATCGGCAATGCCTGGTCCATAGAGTATTCCTTCCTCTTCCTCGTGAAACTCTTTTAAAGCAGATTGTTCAGCTCTTGAGTCAATCCTGGCTTGTTTAACGACATCACTTACGCGCCGCTCAAGTCTCAAGTCCAAATCAAGGAATTCAAAGATTCGTTATTGTTTTGTGTCTCTGCTCCTAAACAACGAATTAATAATTCGTCTTTCGATAAATCTTCGAAAACCGGTTTGATAGCTTTTTGGACTTGCGGAATTAGAGGTGGTTTATCGTGATGAAATTGGTCCAGTTCATTATTAGCTTCAGCCTTACGCCATTTACACCAACTGTTTTCGCCTTCTGGACAAAATTGATGCTGAGGGTTTTGATCAGAAGAACATTTGTGATAGTACGTTGCCCAAACTTCTTTTCTCATATCTTCAAGCGAATCTGGATGGCGTCGAATTGCTAATCCGTAGAATTTTGTAATTTCTTGGATAACTTTATCAGTAAGTTTACCTGCTCCTTTTCCTCCTATTCCTTTATTGGTTTTATTCTTTTAACAGCCCGAAGTCGTGTTCCCATCCTCTTTCTACGTGACCCACACATTCTTTTTTGTTACCGCAGTATCTCCATACGGCTTAGTATCTAGGATCCCCTTGAAAGTTTTGCTGTCACCGTCGCCAATGTATGTTAGATACTTTACGCCATATTTTTCTACAGACCTCAGAAACATTTTCGTGATGGCACTTATTTCCATTTTACCGGAACTTCCGGAATGGTTTATGGTCATTCATCTACATGCGTTTCATACCACATTTCGTATTCTAAAGGATTTGTTTTTTTTTTATTTTTCCACAAATTACATCCACCACAAAAACTACTCATGACCATGACATCTAAAACTTTCCCAGTGTACTTGCCGATCAACGTAGATACGCCGAGCAGAGATGAAAAGCCTCTTTCTTCCAAGTACGTCACCTGACACAGTCAATTCATCCTGTGGTTTTCCTGATTCTTCATTCATAGTTTTTTTGCGTAACAGCGAATGCGAATAAAGTATCACACAGTGAAGATGTAGCAATATGAATGTTTTCCAGTAGTGCAGTATAAGTAGAATTTGCAACACCCGAACACATGTCCATAAAGCTACAGAAAAGATTTACTCCTTTTTGACCAACTCCCAATAATCGCATCGCAAATACAAACCGACGATTAACCTCAAATGCATTTCCGATAAGCGGGCCTGAGTTTATAATTGTCCGTTTTTCACACTCACACGATAAAAAAATTTTAAAGCCTAGGCCTCGAAACTTGATCGCGAAATAGACACGTCACTTTTTTACATTTTTCAGAGATTGCAGCAAATACAGAAACAAACTCCAAAATGCAATATGCGAAATTCGAAGCGATGGGAACCTCCATGTTCATGTTATTTTTAAGTTTTTTGGCCGAAGCTGATGTAAATACCGTATCATTTTGGTGGGTAAAACGGTTTCCACTAAACTTTCTTTTTTTACTACGACCAGGATGAACATTTCCACTCGTACTTCCTTTCCGTCCACTCATTATGAAAAAAAATAATTTGTAGCTGTTGCTTTCTTCGAAGTTCAACCAAGACTAAAATAACTTCGGTAAAATATTATAGCCGACGGTACACAATAGGCCCGGGCTCTAACTGCCAACTCAGCACTCCGAACCGCTCTTTCTTTTACCTGCTGTATCTTTAAAACGACTTCGAATTTTCTAAAATCGCTTTACTACCGTATTCTAGACATGTTAAGGGAGCAATTTATGAAAAAAAAAATCGATTTTTTCAACCCATCACATAGGAAGACCCCCTTAAAAATGTTTCGATCATCATAATTTTCCATTAAGGTTTTCAATTTACCGTGCCAATCTAAGCAAACTGCAATATCAACACTTCCACTTTCCCCACAAACTTTTTTAAATACAACTCCATTTCTCTTTTTGAAATTTGTAAGCCACCCTTCACTTGCCGCAAAGTTTGCGATGCTTAGTGTAGAGGCGAACTCTTTTGCTTTTTCCTTCAACAAGTTTCCGCTAATAGACACTTTTTGTCCTCTACACTGTCTTAGCCAAATGACCAGGTTTCTTCCAGACGAGGAAATTCACCTTTGGTAGTTTAGTAGTATTTAATCGAAGTATTTTCCTCATCGCTCAAAAAACGAAGCAGCTCATCGTATGGCCAACCCCTCCGGAAATTTACAGAAATCTGCCAATAGCGTTTCGAGCTAGATATGGAAACGTCGTTTCTATCATCGATTGCCTGGAAATACAAATTGAAAAACCGTCAAATGCAGTGCAGCAATCGTTAACGTAGTCACAGTACAAGTAGTGCAATACACTGAAATACTTCATATCATGCACCCCATACGGCTTAGTTAACTTCATTTCCGAGGGATTTGGTGGAAGAGCTTCAGACCTCTTGATAGTTCAAGAATCTGGATATTTGGGGTACCTACCTCCCAACAGAGCTGTTATGACAGACAGAGGATTTAAGGAATTATCTGGTTCATTAGAAGCTAAACAGTGTACTTTAATACCACCACCTTCGGTATCAAAATCCTCCTGCAGCTCAAAATGTGAAGTTAGGCAAACAAAGCAAATAGCAGCTTTAAGAATTTAAGAGCGAGTAATAAATAGGTTAAGCGAGTTTAACATGCTACTTCCACATGCTTGCGTTGATTACAATTTAATTCCGGTTATAGATGATGTCATTATAAAAGCCTGTGGTTTAATAGGTATGCAAAATGTTTTAATGAAGAAATGAACTCAATTTAAAGTTGATGTATTTAAGTTAGGTACAGACAGATTCGCTTATATCAATAAAAATAGCTTTATGCCAAAATTCGATACATTTTGCAATTAAATCTGCATACCCCTCATCATGATATACTTCAATGATATTTATTATTTTATTTGATTCAAAATTGTGATCGGCAACACAAAAGAGTGCCTTTTTTTTTGTTGCACAGGTGCATTTGCAGTTGTACCTGCGCCAAATATTTTGGCCCTACTTCATTTTCATCAGATATGTAATTTCGCATTGCGGCTTGTGATGCAGGGTATTTGACTTCTATGCAGAAATCATCACTTTCTCCATCAGGAGAAGCACCCAACATAGGATAATCTCCATTTAGTTGTAGCCCAATTTTTTTTATTTTTATATTCCGAACCTTTTCTACTCCTTTCAGGATTTCGTTCTCTAAAAGTCTACCTCGTTTCATAGGTTCCGTGTCCCTCACTTTTGCAGCACCTAATATTCTTTCGGTCAATGTCCCACTCAACGTTTTGCATTTTGCAGCCTCATAAGCCAGCGAAGCAGTTATTCTGCCGTACCGTAGTTCATACCACAAAGGCGAGTTGTGTTGATCGGCAGTTTCTCTGGCAACTTTTGTACATAGAGCTGAGGTCATTATTTTCTTACTGTGTTCAACAAAACTAGTGCTCTTTGTAAGTTTATATGAAATTATAAGCTGGTGAACAGATAACCTTCTTACATTGTTAGGCTGTTGGTAAAATGTCATGTAATGGTTATCTGTGTCACCAACTGTTTTGCAACTCTTAATAACGACTGCGAGAAAATCGCTGCCACTTTCTCCTGATATCGCTTCTTTAGGCACAAAGCAAATGTTCTTCGCTTTGATAAATTTTAGGCTTGTGTCTTCGGAAGCCAATGTTGATTTTTTCCAGTAGCATTCTACACTGATCCTGGCTGGTTCTTCACTTCGTCTATGAATCCAAGCCAGAAAGGCAATGGCATGTTTACATCCTCCTAGAAAAATATTATGAATGATATGTTTATTCAAAACACTGTTCAAATATAATATGGGTTATTATAATAATAGTAATTAAGTTTTTAACATTCTGTTAGCCTTGTTACTTACCTAAATGCGCTGCACAATCGTCACATGTCACAGACAATACATTTTGTGCCACCTCAAAACAAGTAGCAGTAACTGTGTAAGTTTTTTTATGTATATTGTGTTCGGGTGTCATTCGTCCTTTTAGTACACATATATAACCACTCCTCTTGACCTGCACGTAGCCTAGCGCTGAATCTCCATAAAATTCCCGTGCTGACCTACAAATACGTAGTTAAAATTCATTATTTTATAACAGGGAAAACAAGCTTTCCGTTTCTGTTTTGTGTGTGTGGTTGTTGTGGATGCTCCTTTAGGTGATAATGATTCACTTTCACCTCTGTCATTGACTCTGTACTTTAAAGAAGAATTTTCAGTTCTTTTGGTAGATTCCACAACAGTGCTCGTCGTCTCAATTGAGGTTCTATCAGTCAAGCGCTAACTTCTTCAAATAATCTCTCCTACGAGAGAATGGTTTTCCGTTACCGAGAAAAATAACTCGGGAATTTATTCCGGCAATATTCATTATATGTGACTTGGTCTATAAAAAGGGTCCTTACTGCCAAAAAATCGATTTTCTGATTTTTGGTCAAAAGTATAGGAAATTCAACACCCTTTCACATGGAACCATCCCCGAAGTCCGAAAATCGATATTTCACCCCCTAAAACGCCTTGAAAGTGGAGTCTAAATATCCAAAAACATGAAAGAATAGTAAATAAGAAAGAATCGTTGTTTATTCAAAATTTACAACACGATAATCTATTATTACACATTTTTCCGAGGTCGGCCTCGTTTTTTAGGGGGTTCGGATACCCCTTTCTCAGCTTTGGATGGCCGGCCTCGCTTCTTAGGAATGGACGCGTTCGCAACTTCCTTTGTAGGCTTAGCTGTATTGTTAGTAGATTTGACTTCAGTACTAGTCGTTGTCGGTCGCGGTAGAGAAGGCTTCGGCGCAACAAGATCGGCCTTTGTTGGGTCCGAGCAGAGGCTGCGGCATTTCTCGTACAGATACCATTGACGGTCAAGTGTCAGCCCTTTCGGCTGAATTCGGGCTGGAGACTGTGATGCATCGGGCACACTTCGTATCAGAGTACTATGCTCGGATTCGCTGTCAGCCAGGAAGCGGTACTGAATACCATTATTGTCAAAAATGAAATGATGGTATTTGGAGATACCTGGCAAGGTCTTATACATTGTCTTGAAGAAGGTATCCCATTCGTAAAAATCCACTGTTGTCCCATCTACCGGGATATTTCGCCCATCGATTATCGACTCCTTCACAGCCTCCATGACATCGGTGAAGCAGTCGACGTCACTCTTCCCGTACAGCATCTTGAACTTGCCGAAGTAGCGGTCCGGAGAAAAGCGCGTGTGGCCCGTCATGAGGAAATTAAGAAGAATTTTGTCCGCATATCCCATCTGGATTCGCCATGACAGGTACGCTAACATTGTGTTATTCTTGTTCTGTGCAGCACAATTGTCCGCAAACAGAACAATAACACGAATATCTTTCGACAAATAGTTCGTGAAGTAATGATGAAGTAGGCTGATTACACAATTAGGCCCCTTACCAACACCTAATTCTTCATCAAGAAGATAATTGTGTTGGGTGCGCGCTATTTCATTGGTCACCCCGAACACTGAACACTTACGCGACGATTTGAAGTAAGCAGATGCAGGCTGTTGCGGACTGCTCGGGAAAGCAACGTTCTGTGCAAAATCGAAAGATAGTACAGCAATTGTTGGGTCTGAAAAAAGGCCATTACAAAGACGAATTAGAAATTTATGAAGAACTCAGCCAGCAATAGTTCACTGTACACACCTGTTTGTCCACACCACGTCTGATAATACGACCGCTGTTTATTGGCGTCATTGAGATGGTTTAACGCATTCGTGAGTTGCAGGTGTTGTTCTGCGCTATCAGCCTTCATGCTTCGGTGGATGATCATTGAATTACTTTTGCACGTGTCACACAGGTCATAGGCAGGCCGCATGGTTGTAATCGAGGGGCAGTATTGCTTCCATATACGACGAAATGAACGATTACCAATGTCTAAAGCCTTATTTTCAGTGCCGACTCCTGCTTCGTATATTCGGTGGATGGACGATTTCGTCTGGTGAGACGGTAACTTCATCACCTTCCAATTCTTAAAATTAGGCATTCGGCCTGGTAATGGAACCGCGAACTTCAGGATGAACTGTACCACAATTCTTGTCGTGTCGGCGGTAATTAAATTTGGGCGGTGCGCTTGGCCAGTAGATCCATGACGTCGTGGTTCAATACCAGACTCAATGAAATGTTTCTGCAGGTTGCGAAACCGTTTCGTACCCATGTCGTGAATGAATAGGTACATGGCCTTACAAATTTCGGCGCCACGAAAAAAATATCGATTATGTAATCGCGACTTCTGAGGCTCACCACGGTACCTTTGCCGACTTCTGTACACATCCGTCATGTCCGCACACTCTTTCAAAGCTTCGAGATGCGCCAATACAATGAGATCCTGCTCCGCCTTCGATAATTCAAAAAATGTATCGCGAGTTTCTTGTACGAGTTCTTGTGGCAGAATTTCATTACATTTCAATACGCAACATTGTTTTGCCTCAGGCGAAAACATTTCCGCAATTTTGCCATACTCCACCAGGTCTTCATGGGAGGGCTCAATAGACGAAGCCGGCTCAGTAGACGAAGCTGCCGCTGGAGATTCCGCCCTCGAGTGTGGTTCGTAGCGCTCCGACTCGCATTCACTTTCACACGAATACGATGGCTCTTCATCCGTGCTGAGCGAGTCCTCGTCGTCACTATCCGCTCGTCTCGGAGGGCCGTAAAAGCCCTCAACGTCATTGAATGTCTCGTCGGAATTCATTTCCAATAAATCTCACTTCGGTACAAACTAAGAAACCGTGCGAACCAAACAATAAAATTCGAAAAATTCCAATTCAATAATACGCATGAATTATAAAATAATACGTCAAGCAGGCCGTTAGACCGTTGTAATTTAAATTTAAGAACAGTTCGTTCGCAAGCATTCAACACGTAAAACGCGCGTCGCGTATACATATACTTCGACTACCGTCGGTAACCATGGTAACACACATAGCAGTCTCAGCGGAGAAAGAGGGGAGTCGATTTAGTACGAAAATATGAGCGGTGCACGCGAAAGAAGCCGAGCTCACTCGGATAAAAAACCGCGGTTTACCGACTTTTTTTCAAACGCGTTTTTCTAGCGTTTTACGTTTTGGCAGTAAGGACCCTTTTTATAGACCAAGTCACATATGGTAAAATATCACCATAGGCCATCGTCGGGTGTTCCTTGCAACATTATATGAACCACATAACTTGTCGACAATATCAACGCCGGCTTTCGTTTCATAGTAAAATTCTATTATTTCTGGCTTCTTTTGTTCTTTTTCGGAAATCGATGTACTGGACGTGTGATAACTAGAGAGTAGGACTACACTTTTGCCTTTTTTAGGAATATAGGAAACAAGTGTTTCATTTTTTGTGTAACCGAACATGCTGTTATATTTCTCTCTGTTCTTTGCTATGATGAATGCGGCTGGAATTTCTCGCTATTACTTCATCCAGATGAAGTGGAAGCAGCTGCGTCTCTCATCTGAGCAAGGGTTTTTCGTGCCCAGGGATGCTACTTACTAGTGGTTGAGATTGAAGATGGGTGGTTAGCTGAGATGTAAGAGATTGCTTTGGTATGAAGAATATAGAGGTTAACAACGGTTATGCACATTACATCCGCAGTCTAAACACAAGGTTTATGTGCACTTCGTTTACATACGTATAGTAAAGTTTAGCATCACATAACGAAAAAATTTTTAGGTCATATTTATTGGGTTTAGAAGGGATGTACTGCCGAAATCCGCACCGCTCGCGGAAATCTGGAAGCATCTCATCCACTGTTACATTCTGTCCAACATGATAATGGGATTTGCAGTTCTCTAGAAAATAATCGAACATTTCCCTAATTGGTGCTTTCGTCTTCGAGATGATAAAGATAATGATCACGGAAGGCCGTGATGAGACTATCCTGAAGAGTTCGTAGCCCATCCCAGAACGCATAACAACATCAATTCTAGTGAGAATTTAAAAGTAGATGCTGATCGAATGAACCTATGTGGCAAGCATATAACTTTATTTGATATCGTGACATCTAATACGGATAGAAAGAATAAAAATATCATGGATATGTATTTCACGGCGGAGTAGCAACGCATTTCTCTCCTCAACTGTCGAACTTTTCTTTTTAAAGCTTTAACACGCATCTTTGATATATTTTGCAGCCCCTCCTTCCACTCGATGGGTTGGCTCTCCAACATATGTATTCCATCTGTAACCTTATTTATAACGTGTTTAGAGCTTACTACTCGATCTGACACGTCACTTGTTTTATCTACAGCTTTTAGAGCATTATTAAACGTTCCGACACTGGCCATTACTTCAGCTTGATTGACTCTTTCAGGCTGTGAAGTAATCGGTGCCCTGGTCGGTAATCCCATCTTCCTTATGGCAAAGGGTTTTAGCTGGTCGAATACCCGATATCATCGAATATATATACAGGGTGCGGCAGCATAACTTCCTTTTTTTAAAACTTAATAAAACGCATTGTATGAATCAGAAAATTTTTATTCGTTTTTTATAATATAGGTACATACATAAAGTTTTGTTTTACGTAGTTTTGAAGATCAAATTAGGTAGGTGACGTCCCCCATTCTCCATACACTGAGTAAACCGATTTCTGGCGTTTGTCATGACTCTTGCCAGCATAGCAGGCGTTATGTTGGCAATTTCTTCCTGGATGTTGGTCTTCAAATCTTGTAGGGTCCTTGGACGGTTCACAAAAACACGGGATTTCAAACCCCATAGAAAAAATCACAAGGTGTCAAATCGGAGAGCGGGCCGGACCCAAATCGCCCCTGATTGAGATAAGGCGCTCTGGGAAGTGTTCCCTCAAAACAGTCATTGATGTTTGAAGTGTGTGCCGTTGCACCGTCTTGTTGGAACCAAGTGTCTCCTAAGTCCAACTCATGTAGCCGTGGGAAAAAAAATTCCTGTAACATGTTTACATACCGGTCCGAATTCACTGTCACTGTGACTTCATTTTCCTCAAAGAACCAGGGACCAATAATTCCACTTGAGGAAATTGCACACCACACTGTGACTTTAGGTGAATGCAAAGGCCTTTGATGCAATTGTCGAGGATTGGTGTCAGACCAGTAGCGCATGTTTTGTTTGTTGACGGATCCGCACAAATGAAAATGGGCTTCATCACTAAAAAACAATAGCGTCCTCAGGAACGACTTCCAGAAGAACCTCACACGCGTTCCTCCGCGAATTGAAGTCACGTTCAGAAAGTTCCTGCACAATTGCCATCTTGTAAGGGTGGAAATGAAGATCATCATGAAGATTCTCCTCACAGAACGATCGGAAAGTCCAAGGGCAGACGCATGTTTGCGCGCAGAACGCCGTGGTGATCGCAACATTGAAGCTCTACCACCTCAATGTTCTCCGGTGATCTAATCGGCCGGGGACTCCAGTTCTTCGTCTTGTCGTATTGCAGTTTGTCTGAACGTAGTGACCCATGTAACAATTGATTTCCGGTCCGGGACAGGAGCCAACGGGGCTAAATTAAAGCGATTCCGAAAGGCGCGCTGGGTTGCGATAACAGAACATCCGCTCGAAAAGTAGGCCTCAACGGCAAACGCACGCCCTCACTGTTCCAACGCATGATGGCGACGAACTGTGTCGGGACAAAACTTTATAGTCCCGCCTCGGAACGAGA